>JBBJLR010118312.1:0-19873 GCA_037577145.1 Brachypetersius gabonensis | reverse complement strand
GACAATTGTTCTGCAGAGCATTTTACATCCAATAGAGGGCGATATGATGTAGCATAATGACATCAAGTGGCATGATGGCAGACAGAGATAAACTTAATTTCTGTTGTTTTGGCTTCTTACTCTTGTCCTCTGTTTTCTTTCACTTCTCAGTAAGTTTGCCGCTTTTCCACTGGCCAGTGCGCGGACAATTTTGTCTGCACTGTTACCGAAATATTATTCATAAAAAGATTAAATTAATACAATCCCAATGTCTGAGAAACGTAAAAAGGTGTGTGTGTATATATAAGAGTATATAAACTTTTATTTTTGTAAATAAAAGTGTGTAATTAATCACTTCATTATTTTTGTGCGTCTATGGGGGTAGGCGTTGGGGTTGGGGGGCCCGGCTTGTCTTGGACACAGGCAAGGGGGGCTTCAAGGAAAAAAGGTTGGGAACCACTGACTTAGAGGACCCATCTTCATACTCAGGTGGTAGATGCCAAAGGGAATGTGAGTGGGGGGGTACCTTGCTCAAGGGTCCTTCAGAGATGCCAGTCTCGAGATTCGAACCTACGCCTTTCTGATCGAAAGGCAAACGCCCTAACCACTAGGCCACCATTCATTTTTCATTTATCAGATGCTTTTATCCAAAGTGAAATCCATGCCCTAACTACAGGGGACAGTCTCCCTGGAGCAACTTGGGGTTAAGAGTCTTGCTCAGGGTGGTGGCAGGATTCGAACACATGACCTCATGGGCCAGAGTAGGCAAGTATCCTACCCACTGAGCTATCTCCACCCCACCAGGTGCCCCATTAATGTTAACCCCCCCCTTGAAAGAAAATTGTGCCCATTTATTCTGTAGAGCACTCATGAAGTCAGCTTGGTTGAGTAGGTCTGACTTGCAATCTCCATTCCAGTTCATCCCAAAGGTGTTGGATGTGGTCGAGGTCCGGGCTCTGTGCGGGACAGTCAAGTTCTTCCACACCGAACGCACCCATTGTCCAAAATATCTTGGTACGCTTAAGTTTTAAGATTGCCCTTCACTGGAATTAAGGGGCCTAGACAAAACCCTGACAAGCAGGCGTGTCCCAATACTTTTGTCCAGGTTCGGCCACATAGGCAAGTGCATTTCAGACCACTGAACAACTCGCGTGCGATGATTCAAGCATACAGTTTGCACAACGCATGCTAGTGGCGTTTGGCTTTCCATTACGTAGCATTAGTATCACAACTCCAGTGAAACCTTAAAGAACTTCCCATAATAAGCGCCTTGGCTGATCGACCACATTTTAGTAAACAGGGAAATTGGGTACGTTTGTTGTGACGAAAAACTCACTTTAAATGCAAGTTCGTGAGTACAGTGACTTTCCAATAAGGGACACATGCCTCAACAAGCCTCCCTTTAGTTGATTTTGCCCAAAAGCACTACGGGCTTATGGGCTAACGAGTTACACAAAACGGACTAAAGTATTGGGAAACACTAATTTAATGTAGAGTGGAAGCTGTTCTAGCTGCAATGGGGGACAAGCTCCATATTAAAGTCTACAAAGGGACTTTAATGACAGGAATGAATGCAGGGTCATTATAAGTACCTATTGGTGCAATGGCCAATACTCCATTATAGTGTATTTAGCTACGATGAAAGATGAAGTAGGGTCGACCACGGGAACTAAAAGCACTTGTTTTTTTTAATCAGTGTTAATGTTAATCGGTTACACTACCGTAAAACAGTTTAGGGTTAACTTTTGGGGTGTAGCCGCGTCGTCGTCAGCACAAACTGATTCATTCTCTCCCAGGCGTCAGGACATCACGCCATGTCTTCTCGCGCGTGTCTCTCTCAGGTGAATACTCGCAATCGCCAGTCTAAAGTACTTTCTGGCTATTTCTTTTTCTCTCGTTTTGCAAACCAATGTATCAACACCAGAAAAAAAAACACACACACTTTCGCAAGATATTCGGTTAAAACTAAGGTAGCGTCCCAAACCACACTCCTCCACACTTCCCTCACTGCACTCCTGAAACATGAAACTACCACACACGCCCAATCATCACCACCACCGCCCCCGAACAACTCAACACTTTAATGACATACGTAAATACGATTCTATTTATCATATTGTACATTCTCTGTCCTGTTGCCGCTGTATTTGCAGAATCATTTATTACTGTTTAACGTTGTTCTGCATTTTTGCGCACAACTCTGCTGCTGGAATAGCTCTCTGTCAAAATCCCGGATTCATCCAGACAGTAGCTATTGTCGCTTGCAAATAAATGATGTCTTGTTCTGTTGTTTAGCTGCTCATGTCTGCATTTGTGGTGTTCTGTTATGGTGTTGGTCTTGAACACAAGTTGTTTCGTTTCACTGTATACTGCGAATATATGAGCTAAATACCAAAAAAAAACCTACTTGACTGCTGTGTGCACTTCTAAAGACGGTGTACCGTTGTATCCACACTAAACAGGGGAATAGTGTGCAATTTGGAACGCGACCTACAACTTGGAAAGTACGTCTCTTTGCCCAGTAGCTGTTTTTTTTATACCGATATCTGAAGTAAATTCGCCAGAGTTCAATTAATAATTAAAAACACTACGTGTAATAACGAAATACTGTCGGACTCCTCTGAAAGTTGTGGCGTGCTGCCTGGCTCCTGTTGTCCTGCTGTCAAAGCCGGTAGGCCAGACTTCAGACCGGATAAACGCCACAAAAGAAACGGTTCTCTCAACTTCTGACAAAGTTTCTGCACCTTCTGACAGACCCTGAACTCGTGCCATCGCGCAGAAACACACCGCAGTTCAGCTAAACAAGAGAAAGTAAAGTTTGAGCGACTGTTTCACTTACTATTCTTTGATGAGCACCATCTTCACCCGCTCCCCTGCGCCTGCGCGACGCCGCCGACGTCAGAGGCAGTTATCAACAGGCCCGCGCGCGCTGCGTCACTGGCGCATTCAGAGCGCGTGGTCATGCCCCTCTTAGCGGTTTTGGCGCATACAGCTTTAACCATATTAGCCTCCAACAAAGGTGCAGGTTACTACTTAACGTTCCCAAACACCACTGCAGCACCACGCAAAACGTTTGTTTATAGTGACGCAACTGGAAGCGCAAGCAACATTTTCACTCAAATCAATCACATTTGTGCTGTTAGGAAACACGTTCATTTACATAAAGACATTTCCTGAATGCACAACCCCACCTGAATATGCTGCCGACATTTTAACATTTAAAGGGAGTTAATATACATATTTGACTGACCATTACGCCAACCGTACACTTTAATATGAAGGTGGTCCCATGAGCACTTCAGTCTCCGCTCCAGTTCATCCCACTCATCTCCATTCCGGTTCATGCAGCTTGCTTTGTGCACTGGGGCAGTTATACTGGAACAGAAAATGGCCTTCCCCAAACTGTCCACAAAGTTGGAAGCATGGTGTTGTCCAAGATGTCTTGGTTTCCTTTCTCAGGAAGTAAAGGGCCCAGCCCAAATCATGAAAACCAGGTGCTATTTAAAGAGATGTGTCCAGATATTTATGTTTTTCAATGAACACATCACATTGTACTCTCAAGTTACAAAATCTCATTTGCTGATCAAAGGAACTGGACGAGTGTTTATAATGCAAATGTCTCATATGGAAAAAACATTTTATCTGAGATTTTGGATATAGTAACCCCCCAGTTTACGAGGATCAGGAGTCGCGGATTCAGTCACATGCAGATTTTTTTTGGAGTGCGGAGCTCCCCACAATGACGCGGAAGCTGCAAATATCCTCCGCCTTTTCTTGCTTTTTTGTGGCAATTAAATATATTTTGTCTGGATGTTTTCACACAAGGGGAAACGTTCACCTCGCCGCAGCGTCGCAATACCTTTGTCCCGCGACCTTCAGAGTATATCTCGGCGGGGAATTTAAATTAAAGGAGGTGAACACGGGTTTACCTTTACTTTTTTCTTTAAGGGTGATGCATTAACCTAAGTTTAAAATGTCATTAAAGTGTTCTGGGAGCATATCTGGGGGCATATTTAGGGTTTACACTATGCGTTTTTTCACTATACGCCGGTGCTCTTGGAATGTAACTGTACTTTCATACACAAATTAATTTCAAAAAATATATAACATTAAATCTATTCCCAACAGTAAATTAAACAAAATTGCAAAAACTCAGAGAAGAGGAAGACACTTTTTTTTATTAAAACAGCTCCTGTTAAGAGACACAGAGAGAGAAGTCTTTTTTTCTCAAAAAAGATGAGCAAAAAAGTCTTACATGGTACTTAATCAATAGCAAGAGAATCCATGCTTCAGAGGAGACATCCAGGTCACAAAGAGATGAGGCCAAACGTCTGTTTTGAAATGTCAATAAAAATATGAAATACATTTCCCAATCTCCATTTCAACAAGGTGTTATCTTTTTTAATAATATAAAAATGTGTAATACTGATCGAAACACTGGATTTAAATTACAAAACATAATTATAGAATCAATAACAATAACAATCCATAAGAATAACAACCATAAGAAACAATAGGAATATATTATGGAAAAAATCAAATTGAGCAAATCAGTCTGTTGTGTATCATGTTTGGCCCTCACAAACATAAATCTTCCTGACTTATATGCACAGTATGAGGTCTTCTGTCTCAAATACACAGTGGTGGCTGAGGGCAGAAGCACCAGATATATTAGTTTTCTTACTGCTCACAGGTCTTATAGAAGCTGCATATCAGCTGACCCCTGACCATATTCACAGTCAGTCATAAAACACACGATTCTCACAAACTTCTCAACATTTGGAGGAAGGAAAGAACCTACCAGATGAAAGGAACTTGTAACCATTACCAGGAGGGAGGTGTATGGGTCCAGCACCTGGGCTGCTTCGGGTGGAGATGGAGGGCGATGGCGCAGCCCTCTGCACATTAGAAGCATTACGCCCTTGACTTGAGGTTCGTTCAAGAGACAGATGCCCCATCTTCAACAGTTCAAGAGCATCTTGGCCGTCTCCGGGTGAGCAGCGACGCGGTGATAGATTCAGAAGTCCAAGCACATCTTTCTTCGTGGACAACATGGGACCTCTGAGAGCTTTGAGTGGACCAGTGTGTTGTTGCTGCTGCTTGGCTGCAGCGTTAGACCAGAATGTCTTAAGGCTATGCATTGTTTGAACCTTTTCATCAATAACAACCCTTCTCAAGTGGTCAAGCTCCACACCATCTGTTGGACCTGACCCAATAGAACCAGTTGAGGAGTAGGAAAGTGCTGGGGAAGGTGCACTGTCAGCAGGAGACTGATGGCCTGAACTGGGGGACACATTTCTAGGAGAACAAGGTACATGACCACTATAAAGGGAGCTAGAATACTTGAGCTTGAACTGGCCAAGGCTGTCCAGTGATGGTGAGAGGTGTCCACCCTCTTTCATAGAAGTATCTGATGTGGCAGGACTACTGTAGCCAGAGCTGATCTTCTGCAGGGATGAAGAACGGGAAGGGGGTTTGGGACGTGTGGCAGGATCCCGGATGCTGGCACTGCTTTCGGGTCGACTAAATGCACTAGTCTCTGAGGAATGAAAAGCTGAAAATCTGGTTGGGGTCGAAGCAGGGGCTGTAGCAGCCTTGCCCTCCGCTACTCCTCTTTGTAAGGTACTCATAGCCTTAAGGTGGCTTTGAGTCTCTTCCAAAATCTTTTTTGCAAGTTCCTGAGGATCCAGAGGTGTGGAGGCTGTTTTCTCCTCCTGCGACTTGACTGTACTGTCAGTTTCTGAACTGGACTGGTCTGATTCGGCTGTGTCCAAATTAGTCCCCTTTCTGACTTTCTGAAAAGGGGAGTTTGGGCTTATAACCAAGCTTGCCTTGAGTGGAGAAGTGGGAGTGCTTACACTTCCTTTCGAAGAAATGGACACTTTGTAGTCTTGGCCAGTGTTTGAACTTGAGATATGCCCACCCATGCCATTCCGTGCCCCATTACCAAGGAGGTGTCTCTGACCATGGCCCCGTGGCAAAGGTAGCGAGTCACACTGGCTGGCTAAAGGCTCACTGCTAATTATGGAGAAACCTTCATACTCCTCCTCATCCCCTCGTACCCCTGAGCTGCAAGTCATCATTGCACCATGTGGTGAAGATCGACTACGAGAAACACCAGGCGGGTGCTTATTAACAGAGAGCGAGGAAGTCAAACTACCAGCACCACGTCTTTGGCCCAGAAAGTCACTCTCAGACTTGGAAACAAAGCTCATGGAAGAAGCAACAGAGCTCAGGCTATAGACTGATATGGCATCTGAGGCCATGCTGTCAGGGCAGTGTGGCGAGAAGGGCAGGCTGGGGTAGCCAAGCGGCAGTGGATTGGATATAGACTGGGCTGAAGCAAGTGACTCCAGGGAGGACGAACTGTCCAGGCTGAGACGCTTTGGAAGTTCTGTTGAATCTACAGATTATAAATGGGAAAGAACAAGCAGAGAGAGTGAAGTTAAATGATTAAAAGCACACTAAGAATCTCTGTTGTGCCAAATTACCTGCTGAAGATCATTTAATCCCTGTCACATCAAAGCCTTATAACTCCATTGTTAGCTTTAGTTTTTTGTGTTTAGTTAGGTGAATACGCAATAAAAATTGTATAAAGTTAAATAAAAATATTAAATTAACATACAAATTAATTACAATATCATACGAACACTTGTCAGAATTCTACTTTAAGCACAAGGTTATTATCATATGAGGTTTCGTTCTGACAGCAAGGTTTCGGCTGCTTACCAAAAAGTGCCATTAGAGACTGGAGGGCGAAGTGCATGGTGCGTCGGCTGGCCTGCTTCCCTGTCTTCAAAATAACCTCTTCCTGTCCCACCTCACATAGATCAAAGCCTGGATTGTGAAAGGGGTGATACACAAGATAGTTACTAAATAGACATTCTTTAAAACCATCTACTTAATTTGTATATTCAAATGTGGAAACTTTAATACAATACCAATGGAAAACTGACTCACCCAGTGCAGCAAGGAACTCATGGCAGCCTGGCAGTCGCCACAACTGGACACTTATGGATACCTGGATAGGTAACAAGGAAAAATCCTGCTCCTTCTCCCCTGACTGCAGGTGGATCAGGACTTGATGAAGCTGTATGAGGTAAGAAGGCAAGGGAAAAATGAAAACAAACAGGAGGAGTTTAATAACTTTTTTTCAAAGCTGCTTAAGACAGAGACTTCACATGAAACACATCACTAAAGTTTCCTCTCTCTCTGTTCAGTAACCTCTCAGTGCAAATAATATCGCTTTACTGAGGACATTGCTTAAGAACTTCAAGTGGGCTCTCACTCATATTAAACACTGTAATTGTATATTTGCTCTGATATGTTCTGTGTAACTAACTGCACATTATCTGCAGACACTTTTTTAAAATCCTGCAAAGTGTTACAGAATACACATCGAAAAAAAAAATGAAAGCATTATTTCATTTTTTTCTTAAATTATGGCAGCACTGACCTTTCAACCCTACCTACGCAACAGAGTACTGAGTACTGGGAGTACTGATATAGTCTGAGGCTTAGATTACAGAGGTCACAAGACTCTGAGAGAAGGTTAGTTATGCAATGTAAAACCCCACAGGGTGAAGAATCAATTGATTTCATTAAACAACTCTTTTCACCTCTTCACCAAAATGACCAACAGCTAGTACCTCTGCATTGCAACAATCAGCAGGTCATGGTTCCAGACTAATATAGATTAGAACAGATTAAACTTTTAAAGTAAGTATGAGTGTTCCTGTGCCTTCCAGGGTAAACATGAAGGGTGCATGTTTAAAGTGCCTAGTTGATAGGAAGGCTGGAGCATTTTCTGTGCAGGACTTCAGATGTAGGACTCCAAAGAACACAATGTTCTTTTTAAGGAGATTAATTTTAAGCATGAACCAGAGAAGCTTTTGTAACAGACATGTTCATTTTTTTCATCATTCATACCCTCCTAAGATTTATTTGGGCGAAGTAAAGTGAACAGTCAGAAACCCAGCAAAACGTTTGGAGTCTACCTGCATTTTTAAATGTCCCAATTGTAAGAGAACATTTCATATTAGAGCTTTAAAAGACACCATAAAAGTCAGAAGTCACCGCACCGGACGAAAAATCCAATTACATTATATCCTCCCTTTGCCTATGATCTAGAATTTGAGAGACAGAAAGGTGCCCTGGTTTCATTTTAAGGGGCAAAATAGCAAAAAAAAGAGTTAAATCACTCCCAAAGCGAGAGGACTTACCATTCCAACAATATTCTTTACAGCCTTCGTTTCGAAAGACAGGAAGAGAAAAAGGTTGCATGTTAAAGTGAGAAGAATGAAGCTCAGCGCTCACTGTGTGATGTTTTAAAAACTGAAATTCACTTTACTCCATAAAAGAAAAACAGGCTACAGTGTTAACATCATCTGGCCTTTACAGAAAACATCTATTCCCTGTAGGAGGCAGGGGGCGGGTGGTCAACAGTACAAAATCTAGACAATCTGGAACTGGAGCAGTAAAAGCTGCAGTTACACCATCACAAATTACAAGCAATAAAAACATCACAGCAGTGTGAAAAGAACTTGAGGTCAGGGGAGGACAGGGATATTACGGCATTCAACTGAGAATTAATGGGCTTTACACTCAGCTACTGCGTCATTTGGAGTTTAGGATTAGCTTCTGAATAGTGAGAGAACACTTAAAGCCCACTCCGATCATTGGGCAAGTACAGTTGCAAAACAAGGGTGATATGTTACTATGAAATATATATAATGACAAATACCACTGAGTGATAATTTACAGGACAAATCAAACTTTAAGCTGTATTGTAATACATTTCTGAATCAACATAATGGTTATTATAACAATCTGCTTCACTTGCTGGAGAAAAATGTACAGTTGCTTCACTGCTGGTTGTGACAACTATGATGTTTTCATATCTGTCTAGTTTACAGAAATGTAGAACAGTCTGCCTTTAAGAGTTAATAAATGTATGGTTGCCAGAAGGTCGTAGTTGGTGTGGACAAATTACTTGGACAAACTCACCTTATTAATGAGCTGTTCTCCTGCCTCAGAGGCACTAACAACTTTGCAAAGTGCTTGCAGGGCAGGAGAGGGAAGACCTGGAATGAAAAAGGGACTGATAAAGTGTCTCTAGTCTAAATGTCCTATTAGGTTTCCCACACTGGGATTTACTCTAGTCCTGGACTACATTTTCCCTTCAGTGCAGAAATGCTGGGTCGTCCGACACTAGGCTCAATCCTTGTATGGGAAACCAGTGCTTAGTTCACTTTCAGCATGATGTGGTAGTTAATAACTCTGCTCTGGGATCAGCTGTTAGGTATTCTTGCTCCGTACCCAGTAAGGACTGCAGGGTGGCGCTGCACTGCTGAAGCCTTTCTCCTGTGTCAGCCGTGGGGAAGAACACAGCAGGGGGAAGGCCTGCGCCGGCCACGTCCAGCCTGAAGCCAACCGTGGTCAGAAGAGCCTGCCACCCTGGGACACCTCCCACTTTATTCTCCACGCTCTGCTGGGATGTGTACATGGAGTTGCGCTGGCCATTCTGAATGCGCTGCAGAGATTTCTCCACCTGAAACAGAGAGAAAAGATTGAAGAAATGAACTGTTCCTCCAACAAGATCTTATCACACTATGGCCTCATCAGGACAAAGACAATAAAAATGTGTATTTTTTCAAAAGAAAGTATGATGTAATTTGTAATGATAAGTCAGAAAAGAGGCATTAAGTGCTGTATGCTGTTATAGCAACTAGAAATATATTCGTCCATATTTGTTGTCATTACTACATAAGTATATAAGCGCAATAAGACCAACACCAACGATACATATACACACTTTTAAATATCTACACTTCTAAAGCACTTTCTTTGATTGATTTTCCTTGTATTCTCTGATTTCTTCTATAATTTTATTGCATTTATTCTATTTCTTTTGTCATGTTATTCCTGTAAAACACATTGAATGACCTTTGTGTGTCCTATATAAACAAATTTGACTTGACCCTTTTGCCCTTATGTTAATGTGCAAGCATCTCACCAGGTGCAGCAACACTCTTAGGGCATCTCTGGCCTTGTCAGGATATTGTAGAATTTCTGAGAGGGCCTGGCCAATCAGTGACGAGGGGCTGTTAAGTTTGACATCACTGCCAATCAGCATGAAGCCTGAAAGACAAAACCAAGTCCTGAAATTGATTGTACTCCTTCATAACATTGCTGTATAGAGCTCCACTTACACTAGAGCTTAATTAACTCCTGATTTTAACCCTGAACTACCAACTGTGCAATTTGTATTCAAGATCGAAAGTCAAGTCCGAATGACTGCTCAAGCACAACTGATCCTTGCTAAAGATAAAGTTTGGGGCTGCAAATGGACATAGTTGTGGCCTGAGATGGTCAGGGATGTAACCAGATGACTAACACAGGCATCAAAAGCCAATTACACAGCTAGGAAAAAAGGATGTAATGTACCACAAACACACAAAAAAAGTACGTGGAAAAACGTAACTAGGAATAGTGCCAGGGCTAGAATTTTAAAACACTCACAAGATCATTTCAAACCAGCTGCTAGTTCACAAGCCTTCACTATAAAGTACACTGGGAATGATGTCTGTGTATTCTCAACTACTCCTCTATTCAGTGTCTGTATTTTTTCTTCTTGTCTATAAAGGCACAAGCAGGCCTGGTAAGATGAAGGATGTCCAGCTCTGTGAGGTTTCTCCCTCAAGATCATGTCAAGTATGAGCTGCTGTCTGCGTTGAAAATTTTATAAGTTGCGTTGTGTAAGCACAGTGTAACTCTAGCCCAAAAGATATTACTGATACTGTAGGTCTGCACGGACCTGCCCAGTTAGAAGGATGAGAGAACTGCTGGCTGCTTTGAACGCTCTTCATAGCTTCTGTGAGAGCCATACTGGCTTTGGCTCCATTGAGCAGCGCAGAGTAAAAGGCATGGACGAACACTTTGGATGCCGCTACAGGTACAGGCCACAGAGACACCAGCACACACTGTGCACCAGCAGCCAGGAATGATCGTGTCAGTCCCACGACACCATCTGCAGTCACCTTACTGCTGGATTCCTGGTATGAACTGCAACACAAAGTTGCTTTAGGTCAGTTTTGCAGTATAAATCTACCGAAAATGTACAAACGTTTTAAAAACATGGAAACAAAACTCTATATTACGTCTTGCCTAATGGATCTAAATCTTAAGCCTACATATCCTAAATATCTACTCTTTCTCACTTTAATTATTTCTCTTGAAATTAGTGAATAAATATTATAATTCCCAACAAAAGAAGATTGATGATCATTTTTGCAGTGTGAGGTTTGTCCACTCACCCCAGCACAACCAATTTAACGGGCAGCCTAAGATCTAAAATGTCTGCTGCAGTCAGCAGTAGCTCCTGCAACGGCGGCGCATCGCAGGTGCTCTCGACGTCACTCCCATCATCGGGCACTGTGTAGCTGCTTCTGAACGAAACATTCCTGCCACCTTTCCCAATTGTGCCCCCTCCGCCTCCTCCTCTTCCTCCATCTCCCCTGCTTCCCTCCTGGTGGATGGGTGCCAGCACCAGAGCTGCCAGTCTCCAGGAGATGTGGGTGGCAAAGTGTGCACACTCTGCCTGGCTAAGAGCACTCATCACACGCTCCTTAGTGGCTGATGGACCCGTCAGAGGCTGGCAGCCCAGAAGGTCAGCCACCATGCAGGCTTCCTCTTCAGCAGAAGGCATGGGGCCCCATAGCCAGCGGTCCATGGCTGCCGGGGGAAGAGAAGGGTTACCAACAACAGCTGCCATGCCAAGGGCTCCGCATGGTGGGGGAGCAGCGCGGCGGGGGTTGACCTAAGTGAAAACACAAGGATGAATAGGTTTGCATATATGAGCTGAAGAAATGGTGCACTCTTAGTAATAGATGAAAGGTCACACAAATGAAATAAAAGGTCCCTACTAGCAGTAATTCAGTTTTAGTCATGTTTGCATTTTTAATATGTAGTTACAGAAACAGTCCAGTATTACTCATAGTCTAGTCCAGTATAAATAGTCTAGTATAAATATTCACATACACTGAAAGTCATAATCACACTCTCAGTAAGAACAAGCATGCCTAGATGCATTAGAAAAGTAAGTTTCACGTGAGAAATTTAAATTGCTGGCAACTGTATGACAAGGCAACCTCGTTTGTGTACAGTGTTAAAGAATGACATTATAAGAGGCAAAAATGTAATCTCAGATAGGAGCACAGTTAGATGACAGCTGAGGAAAAAGGAACTCATTTGATTACAGCAACTAAACTCCACTCTGAAACAGATCAATTGCCAGATATGAGCTGTCAGTTAATGTGTCGCTTATTAAATGTCTTTCTCATTATTTAGGACTATGAAGGTCAGGCTCACCTTAGATGCAAGGCTGCGCAGAGATGGCACAGCAAGCAGGCTGAAGCGCTCATAAAGATATTCATTGGAAGAACTGCCTTTCAGTAGAGCAAAGGGAATCAGATACAGCTCTCCTTCCAGAACCAAAACAAGCTGTCTGTGCCTGCCCACTGGACCACTTGAGTGCATCAGACCCTGAGAGTGAGTGAGAGAAAAAGGAAAGCATTGGTAATGTATTTCTCCAGACATATTTGAGGAACAGTTGAATCATTTTATGTTATTTGTTAGTGTGATTGTGTCAGAACAACTTATCGATCACAGCTAATCGATCAGATGATCAGGGCCCAAGTACTGATCATTTAAAAATTCAATTTTTGTGTCCGAGTCTCCTTAAAATAGATGGGGAGAGAGGGAGGACAGTTGAGTCGCCCTTACAGCATGGAAAAAACGTTGGTGACGCCATGGGTGTGTCACTGTTTGTCGTGGTTTAATTAGAAATAATCAGTCCATGAACGCGACTACATGCGCCTTCGAGTGTCCTTAACCATAAATGGCTTAATAAGAGCTGGTCAACCCCGACCTTCCCCACCTCCCAGCCTCTAAATCTGAAGACCGTGGTTCCAATCTGCATGAAAACCCAAACTTATTTTGCCCATGAAACCAATGTTTGGGTGTCTCCAAACCCTGGTTTTATAGTAACCATGCGATCATGCTTCACATTGTCTTGTGGTAGTGCATTTAGTTGTTTATATGTTTTTGTTTAATTAGGGGTGGCAGTAGTTATAGACTGTATGGTTCCAGCTTTAAAATCAAACTGGTTGAGCCATGTTTAAAGGAACATTTACAAATATGAATAAAATTCTGAATGAACAGTTATGAATTAATTAATAAATACAAACTACAGTTACAGTTAGTCATCTCATCTCAGAGAATCAGATTTTAGAGCTGCAAACCGTCTACACTGCTTTGTGCAGCCAATCAGATTTCAGTGCGGGAAGAAAATAGAACTAAACACAGTCCTTAAATATTAATTGTAATTACTTGATTACTTCACTTAGTTGATTATTTCGCTCAAGTAGTAGGACTTATGAGGGGATCTTTTAAAGGAATTCAAATACTCACTCCTTCCATGGGGGCAATGAGAAGGTCATAGAGTGTACGCAGCGGCGGTCTGTTCAAGGTGCTGTCAGGGCGATGGGGCGTGGAACGACCATCTTTGACTGGTGACATGGGGTTACTGAAAAGGCTGGTCATACTCTGACAACTCCTACATGAGACAGACAAAGAAATTACATTTGTCAGACACCTACTGTATATCCAAAGTCAGTTTGAGGAACCACTCAGAACTCTGGTCCTCACACGGTCCTAAGAGACAGTGTGCATATATTATCATATCATTGAAATCTGCACATTCACTTTTTATTGACATCTTTGTGTGTTGCATTTTATTCAGAGCAGTTATTTGCTTTAGCTATTAATTACAAATTGTATTAACACAATGTGACCCCAAGAGGGCAGTGCAAGGCTTTTAAAACATCAGCAGAATCCAGCTTTGACCTCAAATGAGGGTTATTTCATTTGTCTCATACAGGATACACTGTAAATTAAGAAACTGATCCATCTCTGTGAATTAAACATTAAATACCTTTTTCTGTAGTGAAACCTTTTATTACAAGTGCACCTCATTTTGTAAGAAAAACGGACAAACCTACAAAATTAAGAATAATTTGTCAAATCATCTATATTAATAAGCAAAACTACAGGCACATTATTATTAGTAGTAGAAGTATTAGTAGTAGTAGTATTAGTAGTAGTAGTAGTAGTTGTAGTAGTAAGAGTAATTCATCAGTTCATTCATTAAAGTTCATCCACCATTCCTAGTATTAGTAAAAAGTGAATATAAATTTTTATTGTCATAAAGAATATGGGATTACTTTAATACACTCTCATTATAGAAGATTAATATTCATACCAGCTCAATTAGACAAGGGAGTTAGTCTGTTAATGAAGAGAAGATTACATACAACCCTTAGAGTGAGTGTACATACATTACAGAGATATCTGTACAACGCACATTCTCCCACACTCATTCTCACACTCCAACATGAGCTAACTACATGCTCTTTGGGGTGGGGGTAGGGGGTCCTCACCTGTTAAAGAGGTTGTTTCTGGACACCATACGCAGAAAGCCAGAGTTCATTTTGCTATTAAGCTCTTCAAACTGCTGGTCCAACAAATCACCTGCCTCACTCTCAGTTTCACTACCAGAGCATCCTCTGAAACAGAAAGAAACAGCAGATTTTCCTCTTTAGTGTGGTGAGTGCAGTGCTCTACATCTCGGTTGTTGTCTGGGAGGAAACAAGTGTGTGTGTATGTGTGTGTGTGTGTCTGTGTGTCTGTGTGTGTCTGTGTGTGTCTGTGTGTGGTGTGTGTGTGCGTGTGGGTGGGAGCAAACTTTGTGGCAGAAGAAGGCAGGTTTTCCTGAAGAATTTGATTATTTTTGGCACCATCCATTTTTACTTCGATCCAGACAAGTGCCCCAGACACTGCTGCAGAGAAACATCCCCACATGAATCTGCCACCACCACGCTTTACTGTAGGAGTGGTGTTTTTTGGATGTTGAGCTTTATTGGTTTTTCGCCTGATTCTACCATTAGGTGTTGATGCCATATAGTTTGATTTTGGTCTTATCTCACCACAACACTCTTTTTACACTTGGTCTCAGAATCTGCAAGAAATATTTTAGCAAAGCTCAGCCGAGACTAAATGTGGCCTTTCTTGAGGTATGTTTTGTTTTTGCAAGCCTCCCTTACAAGCTACACTGGTGATATGGTTATCACATCCACACAGTGACCACTCTTTATGACCACACTCCCATCAAGATCTAAGGAGGGTCCTATTAGTACAAAAACATTCCACCTCTAATAATAGACTTTACTGTGCTCCATGGATTGATAAAGGCTTTGAAATTTGACTTGTGCCTGTCCAGAACTTTATCCCTGGGATTTTTGACAGTGCCTTGTCAGCCACACATTGTTTGCTTTCAGTCGCACTACCAAGAACTGGGATTCTCCAGGAATATCTGAATTTAATGCTGAACTAATCAAAATAATTACAGCTGATCACAGGTGGAATCCAAGTACGTAGCTTGGTGTGCAGTTAAGAAGGTGATTAGTTACACCTGGAGTATTTTTAGGAAGGATTAATTAGTCCTTTATGTCTCAGTGTTTGTTTTTTAAAACTGTTGCTCTCATATCTTTCACTTGGATGTTGCAATAAGTTATTACTGCCAGATTTGTGTGTGTTTGTGCCACATAAACAAAATATGAATATTTTGAAGGAGGTGATTATTCCAAGTCAAGTCAAGTATGTTTTATTGTAATTTCTACCATATACACACAGTACACATTGAAACAAAACAACGTGCCTCCAGGACCATGGTGCAACACAAGAACAGAACAGAACAGACCATGTGACCACAAGAGCAGACAGGACAAAGAGATAAAAAGAACACAAGAGCAACAATACAACTAAACAAGACAAGACAACGTTTCCATACCCACTGTGCAATTTATCATAAACACATGTGACTCACACTTTTTGAACACCACAACTCAGACTAAACTAACTTTTCCGTCAACCTTCTGGCCTAGTTTCTCAAACCTCTCACTCTCCTCCTCCTCCCTCTCTCTGGTTGGAAGGTCTCAGAGGATGAGGGTTGAATAAAATGCTTCCTTTCACACAGCGGTTTAGATCTTAGCTAGTCAGCAGGGGATCTCAACTATCTGCGGCTGGAGATAGCTCGACTACTACACTGTAATCCTAGCCATGGGAACCAGAATTAAACATCTCTCTCGTTTCTTTGTACTGCTATCTGTCTCTCGGCCACTCTCGCGTCAATTATCAGATCCATCCAGCCATTAAAAATATGAAATGGATGGCTCAGCAGTTTACCATACATACATATGCGCTCTCTCCTTTCTCACAAGATCCATACAACCCTCAAAAATAGAAAATGGATGGCTCAGCAGTTAACAACACATGCTTTCATATTCTCTCTCACACAGACACTTAGGCTTCCGTGTTACATGCACAGAAAACGTTCCCTCAAAAACTCTTCAAGATGTGAAGAGAAAAAGCAAGTTTTGGAGAACGAAGAAGCAAAAAACCTGATGTGCTGGGTATGTAAAAAATGTGTGCGCACCCGAGTGTCTGATACAGCCATTACCAGGCGACACTTTGCTTGTTATGCATTTCAAACGAACCCGTGAAAGTGGAAGCGTCTGCAGAAACCGCCAAGTGAAATGAGGTGAAGCTTAAAGGCTGCGCTCCAGCCCGAGTTGCAAATTAATTTCCAAACAAATTTGTGGGCAATTTGGACTAAATTTGGTGATTAGTGGTTTTGGGCACAGTAGAAACAGTTTTGCCAGTGAAAAATCTACCGCTGAAGAAATGCCTGCTATTCACTGTTAAAACCTGAATAAAGGCCACTGCTGCACAGACACTGCCTTAAAAAGAACTCAAAAACACTAACCAATATATATTCCCCTACAGACCTGCATTACCTCTGGTAAAAACTAAGCTTTAATCACATTATTCCCTACATTATATGTTGTACTAGTGTAACCAATGGTGTCATTAGACTGAAGAAATTAATAAGCCATGAGATGCTGCACAGTAATAATTTCCTAAGATTAAGCAATGTTTGGTACAGCAATACAGATGAAGTGCAATCATTTGCGACCACATTCTATGCACAATTTCATTCAATATTATTAAAGTAATAAACATTATTCCAGTGTTGCTCATTGACTGCAGACTATAGTTGCCATGGAACATCATCTGACAACTTGCCACAATAATAAAACATTTGATTGTTGCTTAAAATGTGGCTTGGTTAATTCGAACTGTTAATCTATTTTAGAAATTGGGACAAAGTGAGACAGGGACCCATCCCTGGATGGATGAGTGTGTGTTGGGAGGTGTGTGTAAGGAATACCTGCTGTAGAAGGACTCCACTCCAAGAGCTTCCCAAGCATTGCAGATATACTGCTCCAATGATGAGGCTGCTGCTCCAGCCCCTCCTCCTACTCCTCCCTCCTGGAAATCTGGGTCTCCCTCTGACACGCCCTCACCCAGGTACACCTCATGGAACTTCACAATGCCTGAGGGGGTGGAGGAGATCACACAGACAGATACTTCACTTAAGCTCAAAGCTGTTTTTATGCCTCTCTTGCACACATGAGCGCCTTACATGCTTTGCTTATTGTAAACACAGAGAGCAACGCTGTGTGGAAGCATCTGCTGAAGTAAATGAATAAAACAATCAGGAGTTAATAAAACATAATTGCAGCCTGGAGCACGCCATCTGGCTAGGGTCAGAAAGACTGATGTACAAAGCCGTTTGCACCAGCACTAAACTGGCTTGTGAGTCTAAATGCACAATTTATGCGCCATGTGTACAAAAAAGACATTTCTCTCCCTTAGATTTATGTAAGGCTTGTAGTTTGGTTCCCTTGGTTTTTACCAAAGCAAAAGATGGAATGTTGTTGCATTTTATTAGTCACAACTGATTGGACAGACAATGTAATCACTTCGGAACCATGATGTTGTGTTTTCCCAACAACCTTGTTTTATCCGTCTTGTGATATTCTTGAGCAAAAAGTCACATGAAACTTCATGTTGCATGGTTTTCTCATGATGCAAAACACGAAATCATTATAACACAAAGACAACACTGGATTACTTTCTTTGGCAAAAATGTAAAAAATGTGTGCAGTTTCTGAGAAATTTATAATGGCTTGAAATTAGCCCCAGTCTCGTTTTAAACCAGACATGTTCCCCACTATCCTTATTGATCCAGGGCTTATGAAGAAATGATGAACACATTACTGTGTCATGAAACCTGAACCTTGGAACCCCACACCAAGGTTTGTGTGGAACCAGACTGAGACTGACCTGCTCAGCTTGGTCCAGATAAAGGTTCGCATGACAGCAGTCTCACTTGCTCTAACAAACTGCAGTAACAAAGCAATCACACTAGGGGTAATTTTAATTGAACCAAACCTGCCAAGTATCTGCAGAAGTTTCATGCAAAATGTGTGAGGTACAAAAGGTATTTAAAGCTAATTTAAGTCAGGAATATCATGAAAATTTCACAGCAGTGAATATTCTGTCACACGTGAAGAGGTGCTTGGTAGTCTTGGGAATCAAACCCACAACTTCCTGATTGCTGGGCAAATGCCCTAACCACTAGGCCACCAGCAGCAGTGGACAGGCTTGTGATAAATTTGTCTGGTATTTATATATAACTGTCTAGTGCTACTGTCTCATAAACATACTACTGGAAGACATCCTTTAATAACAGCAGCAGATATAATCTGTACAGGTGCTATACAAATATTTACCAGCAGAATAACTCTTCCTTGACCAAATCCAAGCATTTTTTTATTAAGTTCGTATGTGTTAAAAGAGGTAGCTGATGATCGAGACCCCTTCTGAATATGTGTAGTGAGATGGTTATTAGATTAGTCATATAAAAAGATTGTTTGTTGCAGTTTAATTAGATATTACAGTTTGTGAATGCCCATAAATGACCTGATAAGAGTTGGTGAATAATTGCCACCCAGGGGTATAACAGGTAGAGTGCAGTGCTCACACAGATGACCGGCGTGTGATTCTCACTCCAAACAGATTATTTTTATTATGTATATTTTTTTTCTTCTAAAACATGAAATTGACATTCTTTGGAACTTTAAACGGCATTATTTAAAATAAATGATTAAATCAGCCATTCTTACCGACAAAGGGCTGAGAAACAAACGTGGAGCAAAACAGACACTAAAGCTGAGGTTTGCACTGGTTTAAGTGAGAACACTCACACAATCCGCCATCCTTAACCATAAATTGCTTGGTAAAAGCCAGTGAGAAACTGCCCACTCATTGGCTTCACAGTAGAGTGCTGGTTACTGAATTAAGAGAATCAGAAGATCACTGGTTTGAATGCATGGTGTAAACAGTTTTTTTTAACACAAACGTTTTTTGCCTACAAAACCAATGTTCTCTCCAAACACTGGTTATAGAGCAACCATACTTTGCATTTTCTCGCAGCAAGGCAATTGTATTTATTAATTACAACTATTTCTTTGTCACTGTAACTGCAATTTTTTGGCTCAAATATTTTAAGACACCTTACAAATACAGTGCAGTCAGCAGCTCACCACTATATCATAATAATTAAATATTATTAAATATTAAATGTTGAATATGTAGTGAACTGTTTTATTAAGTAGCATCTGCTTCTTACTGATATTATATCTACATTCATTTGTTTAGTGAAAGACATACATACACGGTAGCAGTGGTGCCAACACATGAGTTGGTTGTCAAGTCTGTTCAATCCTCTGGGTGCCAGCTATGTGTGTGTGCACGTGTGCGTGTGTGTGTGTGTGTGTGTGTGTGTGTGTGTATGGGTGGGTGTGTGGGTGTGTGTGTGTGTGTGTGTGTGTGTGTGTGTGTGTGTGTGTGTGTGTGTGTGTGTGTGTGT
>JBBJLR010118290.1:0-19875 GCA_037577145.1 Brachypetersius gabonensis | reverse complement strand
AGGGTTCTCTATCTTGTCCGCTGCACTTGCCTGTCCCCCTGACTGTCTGTTCGGTTTCTCCGTCTTGTCCGCTGCACTTGCTTGGCCCCCTGACTGGCTCTCAGGGTTCTCCATCTTGTCCGATGACTGGCCCTCTGGGTTCTGCATCTTGTCTGCTTCACTTTCCTGGCCCCCTGACTGGCCCACAGGGTTCTCCGTCTTGTCCGCTGCACTGGCCTGGCCCCCTGACTTGCCGCCAGGGTTCTCTGTCTTTTTTACAGACTGGCCCTCCTGGTTCTCCGTCTTGTCTGCTGAGTGGCCCTCTGGGTTCTCCGTCTTGTCCGCTGCTCTTGCCTGGCCCCCTGACTGGTCCTCTGGTTTCTCCGCCTTATCCGCTGCACTTGCCTGGCCCCCTGACTGGCCCTCCTGGTTCTCCGTCTTGTCTGCTGCACTTGCCTGGCCCCTTGACTGGCACTCCTGGTTCTCTGTCTTGTTCGCTGCACTTGCCTGGCCCCCTGACTGGCCCTCCAGGTTCTCCACCTTGTTCGCTGCACTTGCCTGGCCCCCTGACTGGCCCTCAGGGTTCTCTATCTTGTCCGCTGCACTTGCCTGGCCCCCTGACTGGCCCTCCGGCTTCTCCGTCTTGTCCGCTGCACTTGCCTGGCCTCCTGACTGGCCCTCCTGGTTCTCCGTTTTGTCCGCTGCACTTGCCTGGCCTCCTGACTGGCCCTCAGGGTTCCCTGTCTTGTCTGCTGCACTTGCCTGGCTCCCTGACTGGCCCTCAGGGTTCTCCGTCTTGTCCTCTGCACTTGCCTGGCCCCCTGTCTGGCCCTCAGGGTTCTGGCTATCAGTACTCTTTTGTCTTTCTAGAATTTGGTTCAAGTTTGCCCTTGGGACCCAGATAACCATTTCAAGTTCTGGAAGGACTAGCATAACCTCATCTGCTCTTGTTCCATAAATGCTCATAATCTCCTTTATGTGTTTCTTATAGTCAGTTCTATCATCAGATTCCAATGTTTCTTCAGGTTGTTGGAGATTTTTCTTTTTAATGCTGTGCACATGCTGAAACCAAGTCTTGGTTCCCCTCTCCTCCTCCTGCTGTACACTTTGCTTTGTATTTAGTCCAGGCTGATTCTCCTCTCCACTCTTCTCACCCTCCTCAGACTTTAAGTCATCTATGCACAAAATCTTCAAATCTGCAAAAACCACAGTGCAGGGACCTGAAGGGAAACACACACACACACACAAACACATACACACAAACACACACACGCGCGCACACGCACAGAGTTTTACACTTACTTTGTGAGGCTTTGAGTGGGTGTTGGAAAGATGCCAGCATAGATAAAGCCACAGTAACTGCAGGACTGCTGTGCCACCTCCATAAACTCTGGGTTTATGGGTGAATTCAGGTGTCGTGTCTGAGTGATTCGTTGTTCAAAAAAGTGTAACTTCGATGTACAGCTTTTCAATTTGGGTATTTTAAGGATCAGGCAGAGATGAGAATTTCACTGATTAGAGCTGTTTAAAGAAAGTGAAAAAGAGATGAAGATTGAAGATTCAGTGCGTAGAAGTTAAGAGCCTCTACACACAAAAACCAGAGGTAAGAATATTCTGGTGATTGATGCAGAATAAGTGCAGAATAAGTGCAGAATAACACTGCTTCATTAAAAGTGGTTAGAGATGTTCTGAAGACTAAATCTGAATCTAGAATAGGTTTGGTCTTTAGAACATTTCTAACAGAAAAAACCCATTGCTGCATCTCCACTTTCTGAACATTGTGTTTCATTTTTTTTATTGTCTGCTAGTTCTTTTCCCAGCACTTTCTTCTCTGAAGACATAAAGAATGACATGAAGAATCAAATTTAGAATTTTTCAGGAAATCCATTTCTGCTATGAGTGCCTTTTTACACAACATGGTGTGTGTCTTCACAAACCTTCAGTAAGTCATACTGTGTTCTAAACTATGTCCACAAGTCTGATCCACCATTATGATGAGCTGGATGGGGTTTCAGGGTCCAGAGGAATTTTGGGGATGAAAAAAATTTAACTATTGACTTTTAGTGCAACATAAGCCTCATAGCTCCAGCGCCAGTGTATTAAACAATCTAATACTTGGACCAAAAACACATCATTACTGATTGACCACATCTGGGGTCAATGGAGCTCTGTGGATGTCTGAGTTTAGCTGAACTGTTCCATTAATGGACTGTAGAAGAGTCAACAGGTGTTACAGAAAAGTAGAAAAGTACCACCAGTATTAAGATTTTTCTGTGCATTTTTTTATTATTTAGCTGAACTGTTCCATTAATGGACTGTAGTAGCAGGGGTGTTGGAAGCATTTTTAATGTGAGGGGAACGTATTGGTCTATGCGTGTGGGGGAGGGTTTGCACTGATGATTCACTTCACTTGCAGTTGGAGTTGGAGTTGGAGGCAAACCTGGAGCGGATTTCCAGTGTTGTGTATATTCTCCTATCTATTAAGTGGAATAGATTATTTCACGGCAGATTCAAGAGCACTGGGTAAACTAATTTTTTACAATTAAATTTACGTCATTTAGCAGACACTTTTTATCCAAAGCGACTTATATTTCCTAACTACAGGAGACAGGCTCCCTGGAGCAACATGGGGCTTAAGGGTCTTGCTCAGGAACCGAAGGTAGGATGCTGAAGGTAGGATTCAAATCCATGACTTCTTGGTCCAGAGGCAAGTATGCGGCCACCACCACCTCTATTTGTGGGGGGGTCCAAACAAATAATTATGAAAACTGAAGGAGACATGTCCCCTTCAGATTGTATGGCGGTGATGCCCATGTGTAAAAGAGTCTACAGGTGTTAAGGAAGACATGACTCTCACCTCTCCGCAGCTTCTCCACTTCTGCTTCAGGTGTCTAGTGAAGGATTACAGACGTTATCAGTACAGATTTTTTATTAACATTTATTAAGTTAAGTAAACATTAAAGTAAACAAATTATTTTTGACTCACCTGGTTTTGGAAACCTGTGAAAAGATGAGGCGACATAAAATAAGAAAAATAGAAAATAAAATACATTGCAGGAGTGTTAACTTAATCAAGGGAATTGTAAAACCTGTTAGAAGCTGCACCATTCAAGTAGAAATAATCGGTTAATCAATATTTTTTCAGTGATATAATTGGATTCCACCTGAGCCGTCTCAACTGTAATATACAGTAGTACTTATCTGGCTGAGATTTCTTCTGCTTTCTCACCTACGGGGTTTAGTGTCATGGCTCATAGGTGTAAATTCTCTTTACATAGGTGTACAGTACCACCATATTAAGGTTATGTTTTTCTGTGCATTGTTTTGTTATTAGCTTTCATTTTGAGCATTCTGCTGGACCAGAATGCTGGTGGACAATAATCTTTAGTTTCAAAATCAATTCTTAACCTTAAAATTCCTTAAAACGCAATTGCATTTCCACTGTCCTCCTGAAATTTGTCCTTCTCACATTTTTTACACTCTTCTTTCTCTGTAAAATGAAGACAGAATCAGATTGAGCTTTTTTCAGGAACTCCATCTCTGCTATGAGTTAGTCAGAGTGCTGATCTAGAGTCAGTTTCTGTTATGTCATAAATTCAGAGGAAACTTATCCCAGCTCAGTCCTGCTTTGTGAACAGCCCTAGTGTCATCTGAAACAGCTTCCAGTAGTTCATTTTTAAAGATCACAGTAAGTCACACTGTGTCCTAAATTATGTCCATAAGTCTGTTCCACCTTAATAAAGTGCTAGATGTGCTTTAAGGGTGCAAAGAAGATTTGGAAATAAAAATATCTGGGTGACTACTGGCGATGAAAAGATTTTTAATGTTGGCAGCGTTAGCTCCAGTTCTGAAATTAAGAATCTAATTTTTGGACCCACTAGTCTACAAGACATGACTCTTACCTTTCCACAGTTTCTCCACTTCTGCTTCAGGCGTCTAATAAAAAATTACAGAAGTTTTCGTTGCATCATACAATCATTCAGTATGTTAAGTAAACATTATTTTAAACAAATTATTTTTGACTTACCCGGTTTTGGAAAACTGGAGAAGGATGAGGCAATTTGAAATCTGAAATGGAAAATAGCATGCAATGCCGAAGCGTCTTCATTGAAGAAATTTAACACCAGTTAAAGGCTGCACTATTCGAGCAAAAATGGACAGTTAATCGCTATTTTTCAGTTAAATTATTGGATGCAGACTGAGCTGTCAGTTCTGTAATATACAGTAGCACTTACCTGACTGGGATTTCTTCTGCTTTTTCTCCTACAGGGACACCAGAAGAACAGGTTTAACAGGGAAACAGTATGTATTGGCTGTGGTGTGTATCATTACTAAAATCTACATATTAAGTTTCCCCTGCGGTCACACATGAACACACCACAGTACACAGTGTGAAAAATGTGAAATTCTTTCTCTGAATTTAACCAATTCTCCCAGGTAAGGCAGTGAGCAGGCAGCCTGGAGAGCAGTGTGTGGGGTTGATATCTTGCTCAAGGGTTCCTCAGTGATGCCATTCATACCCATGACCACCTGATTGCAGGGACAACCCCTGAACCTCTAGACCTCCAGCCACCCCAGTGCATTTTCATGCTTAGTGAATATTAGCCTTACCTCAGACTATCCCTTCAGAGCACTGGCCAAGTAGAAAGACTAAATAAAGAAATCCCTCCTGCCCATTGCTCCCACAACCAGCATGACTGGGCAAATGAATAGGCCCATAACTCCTTATATCTTTTATCGCTAGGAATAACACCATATCAGTGTATCTTCGGTTCCAGGTCATCTCCTGGGAGATGGAGCCTGAAAATGTCCCTGCAGCCAGTGACTGGGTCCATATAAGTGGCTAGGTATGGGATGTGTCTCATATGTACATTTTATGGCAGTGAGCAGACATTTTTATCCAAAAAGCATTTTCCATTCCCTAACTACAGGGGACAGTCTCCCTGGAGCAACTTGGGGTAAAGTATCTTGCTCAGGAAGCCAGTGGTGGTCTGCTGAAGGTAGGATTCAAACCGATGACCTTTTGGTTCAGAGGCAAGTATCCTACCCACTAAGCTACCACCACCACCACCATATGTACCTGCAATGAGCTGCTTGACTACAGAAACACCACGTCAACAACCAACCCTGGGCCAATTTAGGGCAGCAAGTTTGGTGGCATACATGGGGCTGCAGGCCTGGGTTTCTATAAAGGAAATGACAGCAGTTGATCATCCCTCCAAAACTCAGCGATGCATCAACCTTGTAATCCATCCTCCAGCTACCCCAAAACACAGAATCTTCCCAATGTTTCACTTCTCCTTACGCATGTCAGTGAGATACAGCACCTGTTAGCTACCCTTTGGAAGTAGCCTAGGTGAAGAGGCCACATACTGAGTCAGAGAGCTTCTGGTATCTTGTTGGTGACAGAGGTGACTGGGGAACCTCGTCAACTGGGAAGGCACTGGTTGAGATCCATAGGTCTCACCCTGATCACCCAATCCTGTGCAGGTTCACTCACTATTCCGGAGGGATACTGTAAGGTTTCAGCTAAGATCTGGAACAGAGTCTCTACTCTAACCAGACAACCAGCTTCAAATATTCACTTTTCAGAAAGACCCCTGATTAGTACATCACCTGCGTATAGACTGTTTCTGCTGATTCTGAACTGCCTGTTTTCTCTGAACTGCCTGTTTTCTCCTTACGCTTTGTGCTCATCCCCTGTCAATGAATCAGTCAACTTGGAGCTCTATCTCTGCAACCGTTACATTTATGAATAAAATTCCACCTAATAAGCCCACTTAAGTGAAAATAATTTTTAAATTGATTGTTGTTCTTTAGTTATACATCTTAAATTGATTTTTAATCATTTTTGTAACCTCAAGTTTCAAAATGTCACTTATTAATAATAATAAAGTAGAATTTAGAAACTGAATAAATTTGAAAACATGGTCTTCCTTAATTCTTTTGAAGAGAAAGGATACCAATTTTCAGTTAATGCCATTATTTTTCTCTCCATGTGGCTCACTAGAGTATTATTTTTGCTGTACCTCATGTGATTTATTAAGTTAATGATTTTCCAAGATTCGTGGCTTCAGCTCATGTATAAAAAGACAAGATAAAGTAAACTTATTTTAACTGGTTCTAACCATTTTAGGACAATTGTAACTTTACAATATAACTGTACAGATAGATTCTTGAACAGATTGAATATTTCGTCTGCTGCTGAAGCTGACCAGGCTGTTAAAGGAAGTAAAATAGTTTCAGTAAAACAAGTTCAGTTGTCCAATAAAATAAATTTCACTTAATCCATATTTTGTCCTTGTTTGTAAAAGAGTCTTGGTTTTATATTAGGTTTCCATTTAAAACCAATAAAATTGGGTAACTGACTTATTCATAAGTGGATACTAAGGAATGTTCTGTAATTCTACACAAAAATCACATATTTACTCAATCTTTGTATTTTGTGAACATTATCATTTATCATGATTCTGGAAAAAAAAATCACCTCTTTGCCATTTACCATGACTGAACCACATTTAAGAAAAAAATACACTGGATCAAACTTCACAGTAACAAACATTTTTGAGTGAGCTGCACTGTGAATATAACCATGTTAACGTTTGTCACACACAGACTGAAGATCTCAATTACTGGATGGAATGCTGGTCCATACTAATTGTATTCCTATTTAATTAGATTTGAATTACCTCTAACATTACAGTACAAGCAGTAACCTCCACTTAAACTGCTCTGTCACAAACAATGAAAAAAGAATGAAATGATTAGATACTTCTTTTATCCACTTTTTAACATCATCCAGGGCTTTCTTGTTTCTCTGGCAGTGCAGTAGACCTTTATCCTCATGGAACAGACAATCCACAGTGAGTGTGTTCTCTCTGGTTACACTTCTGCTGCTGTCTGGTGCAATTAACTCAGGATTATTTGTGAGATGGAGAACCACTAGAACAGCAGGTTTGTAGACTGCAACAGAAAAGAGATGCAAATAGAATAATAATATAAAATATTCTGTTGTCAAACCAAGTTGTTGTACCTTTAGAAACTTCAGCACATGAATCCCCAAGCTGAGTACCTGACAAGTCCTGAAGTTTCTGCAGAGCTGTTTCAATGTTAGTTCCAGCTCGAGAAGCAACAGCACAGAAAACCAGAATGACTTCACACTCCTCCACAGCAGACACCTCCTTCAGATGGGGTTCCAGTTCTTTCAGTTTCTTTATAAACTTCTCTTCTGAACCCAGTGTCTTTCCAGAAACGCAGCGCAGGAACTTCCATTTTTCTGAAAACAAGTCACACACAAGTTACAAAACTGGGGTCAAACAGAAAATGCAAGTTTAAAAAGCTGTGCTTCAAAATGTTATTTAAAGGTAGTAAGTGAATCACTGTTGCAGGTATCATGAGGAAGAAAGTTCCACAGGCAAGGAACAACTCGACTGAAGGCACTAAACCCCATGGTAGTCAAGCGGGCGGAGGGTGTAGTGAAAAGGATAGAAGCAGATTATCTAAGAGAACGGTTAGGTATTGAGATCTGTAGAAGATGTTTATCATACAAGATCTGTATGAAGTTGCCAGATTATGGAGTGTCTTAAAAGTATGCAGTAAAATCTTAAAATCTATACAATATTTGATAGGAAGCCAGTGGAGCTGCTGGAGGACAGCGGTAAGGTGTTCAGTGGAGGGTGTTCTGGTAATTATACAGGCCACTGTTGAACCAACTGTAGCTTACAACTGTTTTTTTGCAGGGGAGACTAGAAAGAATAGTGTGGGATCTGGGATTTCCTGTGTTGTGTGGCCACCTGTACTGGCAACTCAGTGTGAGAATTGATTTGTGTGCTAGATTTGAGTCACATGAGGCAGGTCACATCAACTGGGAAGCTATAAAGCTTGGCTTGTTGGGATTTCACACTCTCTTGCTGCTGCCATTTGTCATTGTGGGCTCCCCTGTCATGCTGTTGTAATTCATAAGAATTGAATTCTCGCGTTTGTTTTAATTTTACCAGGGTGATAGTTAGAACCATGTGTTCCACGCTTCATGGAGGACACAGAGGTGGGCGCCTGATATTTTAAAAGTTGTGACCTCCTGACATTGGTGCTCTGGTAACTAGTCTTACTTGTATTAGCTTTTCTTAACTTTTTGATATTGTCATTTGAAGTGTACTGATTATGCCTCTTTTTGTAGCACTGGAATGTTCCATTTTTTTCCTGTTACTGTGCTGTGGGGAGTACCAAACGTTCTTGCAAAGTAGGCCTATATTTGTATGTGTTTTTGTGCTTGTGTTTTGTATGAGTGCTGTGAAAACTGGGAACTAATATGCATTGTTTTCTTTCGCAAAGGACCAGGCCAGCCACTGTTTTACTTAGTTCATGAGTCTTTTTTTATTTATTTGTTTTGTTTGTTCGTTTGTTTCATTTGTTTCGTCATCCCAGAGTTACCCTGTGTCTGTCCCAAGCATTTTTGCCTTGGCTTCTCTCTTATTGCTTTTTAGCTGCAGTCAAGTTGTCTCTGTGTAGGTTGTTTCTGTACAAGGCTGAATCCGCACTTGGCTACTGCTCCTTTCATTTGGGGGATGCACTGAAGAGGGGCACTATCTTGGTGTGTACTGGTAATCCTCAACACGGTGTTGTATGTTAGAGTGGTATATACAAATCTTGTGTGTGCAGTGCTTGATGTATTGAATGCTTGTGTGGTGTTGGGTTGCTGTCTCTTTTCCTATCTTTCACCAGGGCCTCCTGAGATGGGAGCTGTGCATGCTGACCCGACCTTATTATTTTGAGAAGTTCAGCCAGTTACACTCTGCAGTCTGTTTCTCCTTTTAACCTCATGAATTGTATTATCTTCATTTGCAATTAATACTGAAATTCTTATAGATCTCTGTGCCTCTTGTAAACTGTTCCTTTGTGGGGAAGGCCTAGAACCAGTCACGCTATAGAGTTAAGAGGTATCTCCCGCCAGATTAGGGGGTGGCATTGTCGGATAGGTATTCTGCATTTCAGGTACCACATTTTTGGCGTTGTCGGCAGGATTTTCTTATTGAGGCATTATTCTTGTTTGTACACGTATTGTTCTTTTTACTAAAACAATGGCTGGCTCCGGACAACAGAAGAGGACAATTTGACAGCTGAGACGAGCCTGTGACTACAACTGAAGGCCAGCAACAAGTGTTTAGCGGCAGCTCTGTTGTCTTGGTTTTGCTTCTGTTGCATTTGTTTCTTTTTAGTAAGCTACAAAGCTGGCAAGATGAGTTCAGAGCAGGAGCAGCAGGAGCTTTTAACCCGTCGGGAGGAGGTACAGCGGTTATGAGTGGCTAATGAACAGGTTAGTCATTAGTACAAAGACAGTTTTTTTTTATCGAAAGCTGAAGGATTGGGAATTTTCTCATTCTCTATGGGCATTAATGGAATAAATCAAACATGCATATCCCAATAGATTGATTGACTCAGATATACTAATGAGGGACCAGATTGTGGAGCATGTTCGCGATCTTTCTTTAAGACGAAAGCTTAAGAGCATTGTCTGAAATGATATCCACAATAGCATTACAGTAGTCAATGCGAGATGCGACCAAAGCATGTACCAAGATGGCCGTACTAGTAGAAGAGATGGACGTAGTCGATTAATGTAATGCAGATGGAAATATGCAGAATGAGTGACATTGTGTCAGAAGATAAGGTACTGCCAAGGATAACCCCGAGACACTTAATGTGAGTGACAGGTGAGCCCATAGAGTTGTAAACAATTGGCCAAAGTAGCTTTTGTAGCAACCAAAAGAATCTGTTTTATCACTACTGAGTTTGGGAAAGTTATAAGAAAACCAAGAAAAAAAACTACAGTGCATCTAGAAAGTATTCACAGCAAATCACTTTTTCCACATTGTTATATTACACCCTTATTCCAAAATGCATTAAATTCATTTTTTTCCTCAGAAATCTACATACAACACCCAATAATGACAATGTGTAAAACGTTTACTTGAGATTTTTGCAAATTTATTAAAAATAAAAAAAATTGAGAAAGCACATGTACATAAGTATTCACAGCCTTTGCCGTTAAGCTCAAAATTAAGATCAGGTACATCCTGTTTCCCCTGATCATCCTTAATGTGTCTGCAGCATTAATTGGTGTCCACTTGTGGTAAATTCTGTTGATTGAACATGATTTGGCCAATACCATCCCTACAGTGAAGCATGGTGGTGGCAGCATCATGCTGTGGGGATGTTTTTCAGTGGCAGGAACTGGGAGACTAGTCAGGATAAAGGGAAAGATGAGTGCAGCAATGTACAGAGACGTCCTGGATGAAAACCTGCTCCAGAGCACTCTTGACCTCATACTGGGGTGACTGTTTATCTCTCAGCAGGACAACGACCCTAAGCACACAGCCAAGATATCAAAGGAGTGGCTTCAGGACAACTCTGTGAATGTCTTTGAATGGGCCAGTCAGAGCCCGGACTTGAATCCAATTGAACATCTCTGGAGAGATCTTAAAATGGCTGTGCACCGACGCTTCACATCCAACCTGATGGTGCGTGAGAGGTGCTGCTAAGAGGAATGGGTGAAACTGGCCAAGGATAGGTGTGCCAAGCTTGTGGCATTATATTCAAAAAGACTTGAGGCTGTAATTGCTGCCAAAGGTGCATCGACAATGTATTGAGCAAAGGCTGTGAATACTTATGTACGTATGATTTCTCAGCTTTTTATTTTTAATAAATTTGTAAAAACCTCAACCTAACTTTTTTCATGTTGTCATTATGGGGTGTTGTGTGTAGAATTCTGAGGGGGAAAAATAATAATCCATTTAGGAATAAGGCTGTAACATAAAATGTGGAAAAAGCGATGCGCTGTGAATACTTTCCGGATGCACTGTATTTAAACCAGGTAAAAGGGGAGCCAATAGTTATTCAGATTATCAGGGTCTGCACCAAATTTCACAGGAGTTATTACAGCTGTTTTAAGTACACACTCCCTATTGTCCGACTGTGTGACGAGCCTTGCCCTGTATTTTTGTATTTGTCTTTCTGCCTGGTGTTGGAATCTGTTTGCTGTTCAACTGAATCACAGTTATGAACTACTAAGGCTATTCTCTGGACAATTCCTCTACCTGTTATGATTCAGCTGTAAGTAACTGCTGACTGTTTCTGCTGACTGAATGAATAATATCAGTCATGATGGAGGAAATGGAGGGCAAATAAGCTTTTACTGGTGAAGTAGGAATGTGAGCTAACATTCTGGTGGACTGGTGGAACAAGATAAACTAATTTTGTGATAAATTGATTGAAGACAGATTTTGATAAATGCCTTTAGTTTTAGAAAAAAAAATGCAAATGTATTACACTGAACCATAGAAAGCAGATAAGATGAAAAAGTAGAAGGCGGTCAAATAAATGTTCTATTTGCCACAATAAAAAGTGTTGAGTTTCCCTCCCCAGACCTGATTATATTAGCATGAAATGTAGCTTTAGCTATAGAGAGAGCATCATTGTAGTATAAAATATGTTCATCTTTTTATGAATGGCAAGACAGGTTTTGTGTAAAGATGCTCTAAGTGAAGACCTTTAGTTTTAAGTTGTCGAAGCTCAGGTGTATACCATGGAGCAAACTGGTTAAAAGAAACTCTCCGGGTTTTTAAAGGAGCAAAGGCATTTTAAAAAGATGTTTCATTATTATAATAAGAAATCAGCTCCTCCGTGGTAGCTAAATTTACTTGACTGGGAAGGTAGTCAATTCCATAAGAGAAAGAAGATTGGTCAATATATATATATTTTTTTTTGCAAGAAGAGATGGAGCAATATGTATGTGATTTATATGCAGTTAAGACAACATTGAAAGAAACCAGCTTATGGTCAGATATGGACAGGTCTATTGCTGTGAAAGCATAGGGAGTAAGCCCAGAACAACAAACAAGATCAAGAATATGGCCTTTGGAGTGAGTTGGAAAGTAAAAATTTGTAAAGATCTTATCGGAGATGTCCATGTGTATGTTGAAATCACCCAGCCTGATTACTTTAGAAGACATGGAGCAGAGTGAAGTAATAAAAGCAGGAAAATCATTTTAAAAAGACTTTGGTATAGGCTATACAGTGGCTAATATAGTTATGGTGTTGGCCCATTGCAGAACAGTGGACTCAAATGACACATGAGAAGGAAACGCTATAGGAGATATTTTCCACTTCTGAAAATTAAGTATCGCAGGACCTCTGACCAAGCCAGAGGCATGGGGCTCTGCAGATGTAAACAAACCCAGGATGAAACACATTGATTTACAGCGGGGAAAATAAGTATTTGACACATCAGCATTTTTATCAGTAAGGAGATTTCTAAGTGGGCTATTGACACAAAATCTCCACCAGATGTTGCCATCAAGCCAAATATTGAATTCATACAAAGAAATCAGAACATTTAAGTATACAAGTTGAGTCATAATAAATAAAGTGAAATGACACAGGGAATAAGTACTGAACACATGAAGATAACAAGGTGCAAAATGGCCTGCCCCCTATCAGTACTAATTGATATCAGCTGCTTTATACCTAATTGATGGCCTATAAAGGCTTCTCATTACCCAGGAGGCACACAGGAAAGACTTAATGATGGGTAAAAGCAAAGAACTCTCCCAAGATCTTCGTAACCTCATTGTTGAAAAGCATTCTGATGGGAATGGTTACAGGCGCTGAATGCTGAATGTTCCTGTGAGCATTGTGGGGGCCATTATCCGGAAAAGGAAAGAGCATCAGTTCACCATTACCCGGCCACAATCAGGTGCTCCACGTAAGATCCCTGTCCAAGGAGTTCTTCAAGAGCCAAGAACCACTCAGGCATAACTTCAGGAAGACCTTGCACAAGACTCCATTGCTGAACAAAAAGCATGTTGAGGCTCGGTTAAAGTTTGCGAAACAGCGTTTGGAGAAGCCTGTGGATTACAGGGAGACTATAGTATGGTCAATGATCCTAAACACAAGGCCAAGGAAACAATTAATTGGTTTCAAAGAAAGAAAATTAAGTTGCTTGAATGGCCTAGTCAATCACCTGACCTAAATCCTATAGAAAATCTATGGAGAGAACTGAAGATCAAAGTTCATAAAAGAGGCCCAAGGAACCTTCAATGTTTAATGAGCGTTTGTGTAGAAGAATGGGCCAGAATCACTCAAGCTTTAATCACCAACAAAGGCTTTTCTACGAAGTATTAAAGTGTGTTCAATAGTTATTCCCTGTGTCATTTCACTTTATTTATTATGACTCAACTTGTATACTTAAATGTTCTGATTTCTTTGTATGAATTCAATATTTGACTTGATGGCAATATCTGGTGGAGATTTTGTCAATAGCCCTTAGAAATCCCCTTACTGATAAAAATGCTGAATGTGTCAAATACTTATTTTCCCCGCTGTAGTTGTGAAAAGTCATTGGCCTGCTGCCAGGTTTCAGTCAAACACAGAAAATCAATCTCATGATCTGTCAGTAGATCATTAATTTGATGGTTGTCTCTTATTCTCCTCCTGTCTTTTTTTGTTTTCCATTTCAGAAAGGACTGCCGGGCTGTGCAGAATATACTGGTAGTAGTACAGATGTGTTAATGTGAGGCCATGGCTGTAGAGCAGTGGCTTAGGAAACAAAGGGATGGGAAACTAGAAGTCAGTATCCCTGACCTGTGTGTGCATGTGTCTTTGTGACTCTCTTACCGTCTGTCTATCATTACCTGCCTGTGTCTCACTCCCTGCCTGTGTCTATTCGGATGTGTATCTGTCTTTATATGTCTGTTTGACTGTTTGACTCTTTCTCTGTGTGTCTCTCTTTGTCACTTTCTTCCTGTATCTCTGCTTGTCTGCCTCTCTGTCTATCATCTGTCTTTCTGTCTTTGTTGTTTTGTCTCTGTCTGTCTGTCTCTTTCTTTCTGTCTGTCTGTCTCTGTCTTTGTCATCTTGTGTCTGTCTGTCTGTCTCTTTCTTTCTTTCTGCATATGTGTTTGTATATCTGTCAGTCTGTCTCTCTTGCTGTTGGTCTGTCTCTGTGAGTGTGTCTGTGTCCCTCAGACTGTCTATCTGGCTCACTCTCTGCTTGTCTGTCTATCTGGCCGTATGTCTGTTGGTCTTTCTCTCTTTCTCTCTCTGTCTGTCTATCTGTCCATATGTCTGAAAATATATTTGCTAAATATTATTGTAACACACTGAAAGACTGACAATGAATTACAGCAATTTAGTCAGGCAGAAAAGAAATGCTTGTACTAATGCTGTATCTAATCGTAGCATGAGCCAGAGCCACTGTTAGATGTCTGCTTCTGGGTGAAGGGCACTGCTGCTGCATAACTAATTATGCACAATTATTACACAATTACATGTGGATAAAACAGCAGGTCAGGTGAGTCCCTCATTCCATGCCGCTTTAGATCCTTGTAAAAATGATCTGATCATGTTAGATTGAACTTTTCTGTCTGGGCACAGCATATTTCCTTCAGAATCAAATGCTGTTGACGTTAAACTTTGTAGATGTGTCCATATTTTAAAGAATCTAAACTCAGGTTTGTGTGAAATGTGCCATTTGTATCTTTACACATTTACTGTTACTAGCATCATAGTTGAGTTTCAGCACTTCTGAGAATTACTAAATGTTGTATTTATGAAGCTATGAACATTCCATGCATCCCTTAAGAACTCACAGAGTGGGACAGAGTGCTCTCTGTCCCATTTAAACTCATGTTTTACTTCCCTGTTCCACCTCCACTCTCTCCTATGCATACGCCAAAGCACTCTCTTTCACTCTTAAATTGTAATTGTAAATATACTGATGTTCATCTGATTGCTTTTTACTTTAAAAAGATTGATTTTGTTATACTAATGAGATGGACTTAATTATTTAATATGGGCAGACTTTTCAGCTGTGCTTGTTTCCAAAAACCTTTTGGTTAATATTCTTTCACTTGTTTTTTTAAAAGTGTAACTTTCAAACTGAAATCTGTAACTACCCCTCCATGTAAGGCCTGTGTTCCCACTCATCTAATGTTGATCACCCCCCAAGTCACACAGTTTAGAAATGCAGCTATGCAGAACAGAAGGCACCTCCAGCACAAAACCACCCAGAAAAATGTGTCTCTTATACAGTGATGTCTGCGGCATAACCTGTGTGTGGCTGCTGAATAGTGTCCATATTTTAAAGAATGTAAACTCAGGTTTGTATGAACTGTCCATATGTCTGTTTGTCTCTCTCTCTGTCTGTATATCTGTGTGTCTGTTTTTCTCGATCTGTGTGTCTGTGTGCCTAAATTTCTTTCTGTCTCCATATCTTTCGGTGTGTCTCTCTCACTCTCTGTTTGTCTGTCTGTCTGTCTATCTGTGTGTCTTTGTGTCTCTCTGACTGTCTGTCTCTCTCAGTATATTTGTCTGTCTGCCTGTCTCTGTCTTTTTTGTCTGTCTGCCTGTCTCTGTCTTTTTTGTCTGTCTATCTATCTCTCTGCCAATCAGTCTGTTTGTTGGTCTGTCTCTATCTACGTTTACGTATCTCTCTTTCTCTCTGCCTGTCTCTCTGTCTGTCTCTCTCTTTGTCTTTCTTTCTGTCTGTGTCTCTGTCTCCTGGTCTGTCTGTCTCTCTGTATGTCTACGGTCACTCTGTAACGCTTTCTGTCTGCCTGTATGTCTCGTTGTCTGTCTGTCAGTTTGTTTCCTTGTCTATTTTTCTCTGTCATTCTGTCTGTCTCACTGTCTGTTTTGTTTCTGTCTGTCTCTCTGGTTAGTAGTAGATGTTCTGGTTGCTGTATCTTCCTGTGCTTGTTTGGGTATCATTCACAGTTCAGCTTTTGGAAGTCGAGTGTCTATAATGTTCAGTTGTGCTGTTATTTAATTGTGCTTTGCTGAGTGAAGCACTTTGAGATCTTTTAACATAAATGAAAACAGCAGAGAAAAAAAGAATATATTATGTAATGATAATAATGATAACAAATCAAGATTTATCAAGCATGCACTCACTTGTCAGACGATTTTTAATCTTTAGCAGACGGTTCGTCTTCTGTGGAGCATTGATGTTCTGAGGATCATTCATGCTCTCTGGATCATTGATGTTCTGTGGATTGCTGATGTTAAGCGGATTGTTGCTGCTCTGTGGTCTCTGATTGATGGGATCACAGTGGGATTAGCAGTTTTTTTCTGTAATGACAATTTGCACCAGACATGCAAAAATCACACTGAGCTCATCATCAGCCTAAATCCTTACCTGGAAATCTCAGAGTTCACAAAAACATTTTCACTGAGATTCTGTAATAAGGATGGAAATGCTCTGTTGTTTGGCCCTGGAGAAAAGAGTAAAGCCCAGAGCAAGTCAATTTTAAGACAGTCATATCTGAGCCTGACATCAGGATTAGGGTTAGGCCTCAGCTGGGTGTCTCCACATGTCCACTTCCTGTATTCTTCGTTTTAAATTAAAAGCCCTCTTCAGAGACGTGTCATTGTGACTTCACTTAGTATCAATGTTTTTGAATGAAGATCGATTCTCAAACTGTCAAAAATAGTAACGTTTTAAAATATTTCCAGCTTCTTTCAGCGTTTATAAAGTGTAATGAAAAGAGACACTCATCTAGCCTTTAGTAGTTTGAAAAAGTCATTGCTAAATATCAGTGTAACACACTGAAAGGCTGACAATAAACTACAGCCATTTAGTCAAGCAGAAAGGAAATGCTTGTATTAATGCTGTATCTAATTTTTGCATGACCCAGAGCCACTGTTAGATGTCTACTTCTGGGTGAAGCGCACTGCTGCTGCAGTTGCTGCATAATTACTGTACTTTCTGTCCCCCAAGTAGAGCAAAATAAAGTGAAATGAGCAGGAAAAAAGTGGAGTTTAAACGTTTGGGTGCAAGTTGAGCTCTCATTATTACACAATTGCATGTGGATAAAACAGCAGGTCAGGTGAGTCCCTCATTTCATGCCCCTTTAGACCCCTGTAAAAATGATCTGATCGTGTTAGATGATGACTGGGCACAGCATAACTTTCCTTCAGAAACAAATGCTGGAAAAGTTAAACTTTGTAAATGTGTCCATTTTTTAAAGAATCAAAACTTTTTGTTTAGAAAAGTAACAAGTAACTTTACACCTTTACTTTTACTAGCATCACAGTTAAGTTTCACTAACTGTTGTATTTATGAAGCTAAACACCTTTAGTTTATCATGAGGCCGAATTAATTATCAGTGCCATAAATGCCATAATTCCTTTGTTTGCAGAGATAAAATCTAACATTCCATGCATCCCTTCTGAACTCACGAGTGCTCTCTGTCTCATTTAAACTCATGTCAAACTTGTTTTACTTCCCTGTTCCTTAAGTTAACAGAAACTAAATCTCTTCCACTCTCTCCCATGCATACGCCAAAGCACTCTCTTTCTCTCTCTCTCTTTGTGTTTTAGATTGAAATGAAAGATTATGATTTTTTATACTAATGAGACGGACTCATTAATTTAATTAATAAGGGCAGACCTTTCAGATGTGTTTGTGTCCACAAACCCTTTCACTTGTTTTTTTAAAGTGTGACTCTCCAGCTGAAATCTGTAACTACCCTTCAATGTAAGTCCTGTGTTCCCACTCCTGTGTTGATCACCCCCCAAGTCACACCTTTTTCAGTTTAGAAACACAGCTATGCAGAGCGGAAGGTACCTCCAGCACAAAACCAGCCAAAAAATATGTCTCTTATACAGGGATTGTCTGCGGGATAACCTGTGTGTGTCTGCTGGATAGAGATCTTTTGCAGAAACAAGTCTAACCTGAGCTGCTTTCTCACATAAAACTCTCTGAACTAAAACTCAAACTACAAAAATGCAGTTTATAGAAAACACCTTGACTACATTCAATCAAAAAAATATTTATCAAATTATTGTTTTACATATTAGCTATAATTATACTTTTTCTAAATATTTGTTAAGTTGTACTGCAGCTTTCCATCTTGTTTCTGCTGTCATTTATCCAGCAATAAAAAAGTTACTGTGATAAATGTTAGCGAATAAGAAATAAACAAAAAATCAGTTTTCTGTAAGAGAGAGACAAACTGCTGCTACTCACCTTCACAGTTCCTAATAAATTACTGTGAATATTTTCACTTTCACCTTGACTCTCTAATCTTTACTGACCTCTTCAGCTCGTTCTGTGGAAAAGCTCTAAAACTGCTGCTTTGTTGTGTTTGAATTTACTTTCTGTGCTCTCATTGGTTCTCCACATTTCATGTGCAGTTTTTAATCAGCTTGACAAGAAACACTCAGTGGTCATTAGTGTACTAGTGGTGCTGAAAGCTGAATGGTTGGAACATCTATATACATATGTATCTTTAGGCAGTTTGTAACTTTAGGTAATTTGTCACCGGCTGTCACGTTCGGTGGGAACCGAGGTTAAGGTTTTAGCAAAGAGTCTTTATTAAGTTCTTCAACTGCAACCGTAAACACAACATACTGGAACTCAAACACCGCTCAAGTCGCGAGTGCTCTCTCCTCCTACCGGAAGGGTCCCAGCTCGAGAGAATCTGCAAAACAAACTTAATTGTGCAAAAAAATAGACCCTTCACTCCTCTCCAGTCTATCAGTTCTCCAACTGCTTTCTCTGATATGGTCTTGTCCACCACGTAGGAATCCCAGGGCTACACCTGTGGGAAAGTGGGGGGAGAAAGGTGTATCAAGCACCCGCACACCGTCCACACAAGATCACTTTGCCTTACTTTCCCTGCTTGGCATGTATCTGTAGTTCTTTCCCCAAGTTGTGCCCTCGACTCCTAGATCTGTTTTCTTGTCGTTCAGGGAAGGCTCCCTGAACTCAACCGATTCTGAGGTTCGGCTGGCATTTAAGCGTCACACACACACAACCCACCAATCACATCACAGATACTATTATTGGGACGTTTAAGCTTCACACCCAACAGCAGACCCTGATCTATTTACTCACACTTAACCCCTGGGTTGACTAGGCATCAAACGACCATTCACACAACACTCCACCCCCTACACCCGTGCCCAGGGCTGTGTCTCCTAATATACTGGTGTTGAGCTCCTCTGAGGGCGTGGCTGAACCAAGCCTGGCGTGACGGGGGCCTGTCACACTAATACATTTGTTCCCATTACTTTCTCTTAATCTACTCAGAATGCAAAAGACATGACAGTTTGACAGGCATGAAATATTTTTTTTACACAATGAGGAGTGGTTCAAGACATTTGCAAGGTAATATATTATTAGTCCCACATTTGGGAAATTTCCATTGTTACGGCAGTAAGGCGACAGTACAAAATAAGAATGCAGTATAACCCAAAGAATAAAAGTTATCCAACATAACAGCATATTCTAAAAGTACTCTACCCTCCTGAGAACCGAAGAAAAAAGTGTCTTACAATCTATTTGGGCCTAAAAAAAAAACCACCTTACAATTTAAATTTCTTTGTGGTTTAATTTCAGTCTGTTTTGAACATAAACATATTTCTCTCTGTTAGAATGTCATGGAGAAATGGAGATTTCTTATAGAAAAAAAAATTCTTTATAGATTTATGACACCCCAACAAAATATTCCAGAGTTCATGGAGGAATTATCATTAACACCACTGTTGTAACAGCTGCTGTAGACTCATACTATTTCTCACACTATTTCTATCACTTCACATCGTAATCTGTCGTTCAAGAGGGTTTGGTGTAATTTCAGGAGAATGAACACATGAACACAGTTTTTTATGGTCATTGACCGTGGAAGGCTCCTCTGAAGTTATACTATTGTGGTATCCTACGTATAATGTTTCTCACTGTTCTTTTTTACCTCTGGACCTAAACTGTTAATGTAATGACTCTGAGGAAGGCATGGGGTCCTGGAGCAGACACAGGGAGTGTGTCCGAAACCGCGCACTACCGTCAGTGCACTGAGGTTTAGTGCGTAGTGCGCACTGCGCACTGCCTTCTGTAGT
>JBBJLR010118263.1:0-19881 GCA_037577145.1 Brachypetersius gabonensis | reverse complement strand
GAGGGGGAATACATGGGAAGCACAACACACACACACACACACACACACACACACACACACACACACACACACAGACAGGCAGAACTTGGAAAACTGAACAATGAGCTGCAAGAGTTCCATAGCAATCAAAGAGGGAGGAAGAGAGGAAGATGGTTAATCTGTATTAATGAACTGCACTTTCCTAAGAGATGTAGTAAAACCAATAATAAATCCAGTCTCTGTTGACCCTGGATGAACATGAAAAGTATATTACATGTTGTTAGTATAGGATGAATATCACATGAATACTAACAAAAGACATATGCTGAGGTTATGCACTGTAGAAAATGCAAAGCCAGCTTTTTATCTTTGCATGCAATACCATTATAACGTCCCTGAAGCCTGCTCCAGTGAGAAGCATACTTTTGTTCGGTGCTTAACATAGCTGATATAAATGCAAGTTTAGGTTTTTTTTTTTACTTTCTCGTCCATTATCTTATTATAGTAATCGTCCGTTACTTATGAACTGTTCTCATTCACTCTTGTGTATAAGGAATGATGACTGTGAGCATAGTGGCCCACTTGCTAAGAGCAAGCTCACAGATGGCTCTGACTTTGGAACCTATGGAGACACTCTCAGGGAAATATATGTACTAAACCGTCACTAGGGATGTCTAATTGACATCACCGGCGTGGTGCTCTCTAGAACAGGAATCTGTAATGTGCACAGAACCCCTACTGTAGGGTATGTATTCTGTATCATTAGGTTGGAAACATCCTGTTACCATATTCCATTGCAGCTAGTCTTCCCATTATCACAGAAAGAGGTCTAACTAATAAATGATAATAGAATTCTTTTAAGGAGTTATGCATCAAGTACATTTCAAGTGTTGAATATAACATTGTATGTAGCTCAAAGACCGCAGATTAAAAAAAACAATTTCTAGCTGAATTTTTATATATTTATCTGTTTATTAAATGCACAAATGCAGATAAACCCCGCATGAACCCCACAGATCTTAATAATAGGAAGCACATAATTAATTTCGTTTTCTGGCAAAGATCATGTTGAACTTTACTGATGGAGGGAACGGAGGAGCAAGATGACAGATACCCCGCAGAACACTGCTGTCAGTTGTCGAAAGAGATAAATAAGAGATGTTGCTTTCCATTAATAATGAACTGAAAGAAAGAAGCTTTTGAAGTGAATGTATTCCATGTACTGACAGCTTTTCCATCTCCTACTCAATTAACTGCTGACACCTAGTGGTGAATCATGACCACAGCGTTCGAATTGTTAATCTGAGGTGCACATTAATATACATTGTGTACAAACCTTTTGGGACACACCTGTTTCTCAGGGTACTTCCAGTGAGGGACTTAATATAAATGCCAAGGCATTTTGGACAGGGCCATGTTTCTAATATTGTGGACCAGCATGACTGTGCCGTGGTGAAAAAAGCAAGGTCTATAAAGACATGGTTGGATGCATTCGATGTAGAAGAACTTGACTGGCCCACACACAGCCCTGACCTCAACCCCATCCAACACCTTTGGGATAAACTGGAACGGAGATTACAATTCAGGCACTCTCGTTCCAACCTCTGTGCCTGACCTCATTAATGCTTAACAGAATGAATAAGCACAAATTCCCACAGAAACGCCAAAATCTTGTGGAAAGCCTTCCAAGAATAGTGGAGGCTGTTATAGTTGCAAATGGGGGGGCATGTTAACACTTTATTTTGGCATTGACGCATTATTGACTTAACACCAACAATTATTTTATGCATGTTTATTATGTTAATGCATGTTTTTTTAAAAATCCTTCAATTTGTAAGTTTGGTGCTTTCACCAATTTAATGTGAGCACTGTACTTGTCGGCTAGTTCTCGCAGGGGTCAAGCGTCCTGTTACTTTTGTCCATATTATATGGACAAAAGTAATGGGTTGCCTGACCTTTACACCAAAAGAGGCTTTAATAACACTGCATTCAGATTAATGGAGTTGGTCCCCCTTTGCAGCTGCTATAATGGTCTGGGTAACTTATTTTTATATAACAAACTAGATAAAACATTAATGATCTGTAGTGGCAAATAAATTTGGTTTTATATTTGACTTGATTACATTGTTTAATGTTTAAGTTGAGATTTACAATAAATATTTGAACAGCACCTGTGTAACAGTGTTTAAAGTAACACTGCTGTTAAGATACTCATTGTTTGTTTAAAGAGTTTGCAAAACAAACGTTATTACATATTTGTTCATATAGCAGTATATAGCAGTGCTTTTTAAATAAAGGTGCACAAAAACGCTAGTTATATTAATCAGGATTAATCACAGAAAACCGTGCAATTCATTGCAATTAAAAATTTTAATCATTGCCCAGCATTAATATATTTATACATTTGCAGGGGTTACGTTTCTGCAAATTTTCAAAGAAAAAAAAAAAACGCCTATTTTCATAGTGTAAACCATAAATATGCCCCAAAACATTCTCCCAAAACACTTTAATTTAATTTTAAACTCCTTACCCTTAAAGAAAATGTAAAGGTAAACCCCTATTCATACTGTGAACTCCTGCAGTGCTAGAATGTAATATTACCCCTATATAGACTCCACTGCAATTCATGCCCAGGCATTAAACAGGTAAATGCAGTAATAATTTAATTTACTGTAATAAAATACAGGGCTTTAAGAACAAAATGAAAAACACGAGAACACTTGAAATGCTCCACAGGGAAATTCTGGTCTACAGCTGCCACAAAAGCAGCCAGAGTAAATAAATAACGTTATCGGATTGGCTGCTTACAAACCTCCCGCCTCTGAGTATAGCAGTATTTCACCATCCCAAGATGCGCTTTTTTCTCTCGTCAGTACCAAAACGTTTATAGTTATTTTTTTATATAGAAATGTAGCTGAATTTAGGTTAAAAGTTATGTTACAAAATTAGTTCATTTTATTTTTCTTAATAATTTAGCACTAAAGTGCATGAAAAATGATATATTTCCACAAAAAAGGCTGTGACGCCTGGGTCTCGTCTGCCACGCCCCCTCATCCTTGTGCAGGGTTCATGTTTGGACGTAGTGCTTATTAACCCAACAGGAGGAAGAAGCAAAAAAAATATCAGCAGTTTCTGCATAAGTGTGGAATTTCAGTGAACAGTTATTAGTTAGGTTCTCAGAAAAAGTCTGCTTTGGACTGAAACCGTGACTGCTGATCCGTGTTAAAGTGGGAGTTTACTGTGTGTATATATATTACATTTAAACAGTGCAAATGAACCACAGAGAAAAAGCATGTTTAAACAAATGGGTTTTGAGTGTGAATTTAAAGAGTGAGAATGAACTGATATTTTTGAGTTCTTAGGAGGGTCAAGGTTGTGAATGGCCTCAAAGGTTAACAGAATAATTTTTTAATTCAGTGTGAAACTGTTACAAAATGGGAGCAATGTGACGGATAGAAGGAGTTCAGGTAATGATGCAGGCGTCTGAATCCTGGACCAGAGTTTTGTGAGAGATACCGAAAAGGAGGGAGTTACAATAATCCAAGCAAGAAGTGACAAGACTGTAGATGAATATAGCAGCAGTATGGGGAGTAAGGAGACAGTTGATATTACGGAGATGAAAATATGCAGACTGGGTAATGTTATTGACATGGTCTTGAAAAAAAGAGTGCTGTTGAGGATGACACCCGGACACTTAACCAGTGGAGAGGGGGAAACGGAGCAATAACCAATATCAACAGAGATACTGTCAGTTTTGGATAATGTTTATTTAGTACCAATTGGGGGACGTAAGGAAAAAGGGTTTTTATTTCTGTCAAGCAGTCAGTAAGGGTCAAGCTATACATATATATATATATACTTATCCACGTAGTGAATGAATAAATAATTTACTCTTTCGTTCCCTCTCCCTCTCTGCAGATGATGATGTAGATCTGGAGGCTTTGGTGAATGATATGACGTCTCTCTCGCCCTATGAGAGCCTCTACTCCATGTGCAAAACCCAGCGCTCTGACTCTAGTCCTCTCCCGCACAATGGCCACAGCAATGATCTCCAGGGCAACAGAGCACCTCAACTCCAGCGTCCACAAAGAGCTGCGACACCCCACTCCCTTGCCCAGAATGTCCATCGTTCGCAGCCTATGCGCATACTGGCTGTTAGGTAATACACTCACACACACACACACACACACACACACACACACACACACACACACACACACACACCTACACACAGGTATACATTTTTAAACCTTTCTAGGAAATGGGGTCATGCATATGTTTCGTACATGTCATATATCATTGTATATGTCAAAAGGGCTTCATTGGAGTCAGAACAAGCCAAATCAGTGACCAGGCATCTGTTTTATTGTATCTGACACCTTGTTTACATAGTAAGTACATTAGTGCATTATGAAGGACATATTAAGAGCAAGGCACATCACATTTATTTATATACCACATTATCATACATGGAACTCATGCAATATGCTTTACAGAAATAAAAAAAAAACATAAACTCATCATAAAAAATCATAAAAGCATAAAATGCCATTTTCTGTAATGTTAGCCTTCAACAAATAGTACAGGTTTTGGATTATTTTAAAACTAATCTGATCTGAATGGGGAGGAGGTTTCAGCAGTGGGCAGCACAGTGTTTAAATGTCACCCTTTTTAGTTTTAAATCTGGGCACCAGTAAATGACCAGCTCACTGATCTAAGAGACCTACCAGATTGATATTCATCAAACATTTTAGATATTAATTTAGGACTCAAACCATTGAGGGACTTATAAACAACAAGACATACTTTTAATTATCATACTTTTGGGTCTGTACCTAAATGAAAGCCAGTATAAGGAACAGGAAACTGGAATAAACCTTGAATTTTTAATTTTTGTTTTTTCATAGCAATAGCATTTTGAAAAAAAGCTGTCTTGTGTCCATCATCTGAGTACTATTCCTGAAAGCCTGACTCGGTTTCCTATTTGTTTCTAGCTGTATTTTATGATTAATAGTGCCAGGAACTGCATGTAAATCTAATGTCATCGAATACTTTTATGAAAGCTTAAAAAACTTGTACCAGAGTGTCAAGACAGCGAGTAGATAGCTTAAGATGTTAAACGAAAACTAATGTTATTTTCCATATATTTTGTACATTTTTTTTGTTTTTGTACCAAAGCAGTCATAATACAGATTTACATGACCAATAACTGCCAATCTCTGTATATCACTTCACAGTTGAACTGTTTTTGTTACTTTGACTTGTAAAAGCCCACACTAGAAGATAAAAACAAATCTTAAACCAATGTTGAAAATGCGAGATGTCCCATGTAAATGCTTGCTTGTCTTTTCAAGCTGATAAAATTGAGTCAGTGTGGAGCCACTGCTGTAGTTCTTGGCTCCTTAACAGGTTATCAGTTTGTTTGGGCCTGTCAGACCCGATTCAGAGTATCTTTAGCAGGGAGTCTCATATCAGAAAACTACCTACAGCCTACAGAGAGGAAATATAAGCAAATTCAATAAGGTGATCTTCAGTATGTGGTAATTAGCATTATGTTTGTGAAAGATTAAAATGTGAAAAAATATTATCATTATTAATATTAACCTGTAATGTACATGTAAATGGTATAACAAATTGCTACAGAAAAGACAAAACTTTGAATTACTGAAGTATTAAACTTTGAATAATGTGACTGTAACTGCAGAATGTGTAATCGGTCGATTAGTCAATGGATCAGTTAATTAAATAATAGCATGTAGATGAATTGACTGAATTAAAGTATTCAGGAAGCGAAATTCTGCTGCAGCCTCAGTGGAAGGTTATGGTATTATTGAGTTTGAGCTGCTTCAGTGCTCCGGGGTGGGTTATAAACAGGTTACCTTTTGAAGACCTCTATTTTCCTCCTTCCCTCGCTCCGACACCCTCGCACAAATCCTTCCTGAGCCGCTTGTCATAATGAGCTGTTCTGCTCATCACCTTTCAGTTTCTCTCTTTCTCTCACTTTATCTCTCTCTCTCTCTCTCTCTCTCTTGCTGACAGTGGGGTGTAACACGCACAAGCACCGAGACGGGTTCACGCAAAGGTTTCCGACACCACACACACATATACACACGTGCCTCTCTTTCTCACTGACTCGAGCATGAACTCCAGGCGTCAAACCCCCCTCCGTTACGCTTCACTCTTTCAGAAAAAATATACTCAGTGTCTTTGTACGGCTCTGGCTGCAGCGCAGCGGGTCTGCGTTTATTCCCAGCCTTATTGATCTAGATCAAAGCGTGCAGATGCAGGTTGAGCTGCCTTTTCCTACAAGGCTGTCTGCTGAACTCAGCGTAACACCTTGCGAGTTCATGAACCCGCTCTCTGGCGCACTCCTTCCTTGTCCGCAAGCTGCTTAACGAACGTTTTCGGCCTCCTGGCTTCATTCATTTATTCTGTCTGTATTAGAGAGAAACTGAGAAATGTCATTTTTTATTTAACTGAGGGGGACTCACTGTGTGTGTGTGTGTGTGTGTGTGTGTGTGTGTGTATGTGTGTGTGTCAGAAAGAGAGAAGACAGATTGCAGGGAGTTAGAGGGCATATAGGGAAGGAGAACAGAGAGGTGGTGTCATTATGAAATCTTTTATATTCTCTTTCATTCTCTGCTCTGGTTCAGTACTGTACTGAAGTGCTACACTGAGCTGTGCAGTGGTTACAAAGTGTAGTCGTTATCGTAATCGCTTTAAATCTCCCTTTTACTTGAGAGCAAAATAAAGGAGTATGCCACCAGAGGGCATTCGGGTTTGTGCCCAGTCCTAACCTTGAGTTGAGTAGCTAATGGTTTCTATGTAGCAGTGTAGCTGTGTTATTATTATTACTTAGCAACCAACGGAGATACTTTAATAAGGACATGGTACACCATAGCAAACACCTAGAACACCATAGCAATCACCTAGCAGCCCGTCCTGTGAGTACCATAGAAATTGTCTAGAAGTACCTTAACAATCACCTCCAGAACCATAGCAAACAGCAGAGAACCATAATAACCACATAGCAGCGACCTAGCAACTACTTGAAATAATATAACTGCCTAGCAACACTGTAACAAAGACAGAATGTTGCATGGCAACCACCTAGAAATAACCTTGCAACAAACTATTAACCACCTATCAACATTAAGCAATGTCTGTATAATATAACAGCCACATAGCAACACCATAGCAACTACCTGGAATATTATAACCTCCTAGCAGCACCCTAGGAACAACCTGGATTACCACGTTAACAAACTAACTATGACTGCCATTGTCACCATTGCGGCACTCTTGAGCACACTGCACCCTGCTGTGTCGCTGGCTGGCTGCCCACTGCTTTGCTTCTCGAATGGATGCAAATTTTAAACAACAATTTCATGCTGTTCTTATTATGTGTTGCGGTGTGTTTACACTTTACACAAAAGCATCCACCCAGTAACACTCGTAACAGCCACCTTGCATGCCATAGCAGCACTCGAGCCACAACTTAAAGTTAAAATGAATGCATGGTTTTGTGTAAGTTAACATAGTGCCATTAGGTATGACTGTGAACTCTTTTGTTTTTAATTTTTATATGTTATTTTAGTGAAAGTTGTTTTTCAACTTTTGGCCTTCATTGTACTTCGGAAACAAATCATAGTGACCAAAATGCAACAGTGGGTTTTATTTCTCTCTGTGTCTGTGTGTGATGTGTGTGTGTTTCACAGGCGTCTGCAGGAGGAGGAGCAGCAGGTGCGGCCAGCGTCTCTGCCAGCCATCCCCAACCCATTCCCTGAACTGTGCAGTCCAGCAGAATCCCCAACTCTCAGCCCAGCATCTCTACCAACGCCTGCAGATACACACGTAAGATACACAGCTGCTTAAAAACACACGCTCAGCCCAGCATTACAGGGTTACACATGGATTAAAGTTCTCAGTCGCTATGACGGATTTCCGTCAACTGAGGGCACTAAAGGTTAATGAGATTGATGCAGATCCGAAGGAGAAAAAATGGGGAACGAGAGGGTGGAGCTGAACAAGCTTCAGCAGAAAAAGTTCTGGAAAGCCTGTCTTTTTCTTTGGTTTAATTACGATTTAATTATTTTCTCTAAAAATAAAAAAATATATATTATGGTTTCGTCAGTTCTCTTAAACATTGACGGCTGCGGAGTAGCTACTGGCTGCGAGCTGTTTCTCGACGCTTGTTTGAGATGCCAAACTTCATAGTAAGAGAAAATAATTCCCCAGCATTTAGTTCCTCATCAGTCTCAAAGGCTTTTAATGTCCCAAAACAAAGACGAGATCTGCAAAAAGGGCTTCTTGTTGCCTGGCGCATCCAATAATAGTAATAATAATAATAATAATAACAATAATAATAATAATAATAACAACAACAATAATAATAATAATAATAATAATAATAATAATAATAATAGGGCGCAATAATAGACTAGTAGTAGTATATTTTACATTTTTAAAAAAGATCGGAATAGAACGGAAGTTCTACAATTGGAAGTCAGTAGTGTGTCGTGAAGGGTCTCATTCACTAGTAGTAGATAAAACAGGTCGGAAAACCACGGAGAAAACCCATCGCTTAAATACATAAAGAAGCCAAAACTCTGAAGCTCGATATTCAGGACAGTGAGTCCGGTGTCGCGAGTGCTGCGAGAGCTTATGCTCAGTTAAAAATGAATAAATATCAGCAGTTTTGGAGTCTGTTTTCTTGCTGTTAACAGAGGAATGGCAGTGGGAAATAATGTTGGGTCATTCGCGATCTTTTAAGTGAACGTACTGAACGTTGGTTTAGTACGTTTACCTAAAATACACCGACTCCCATATACCCCACCCACCCCACCCCCCTTTAACGCGCCCCCGTCATCTCTTCCGTCAGATTATATTTTTTTGCTTTAATCTATGGATTACAGTGATCCAGTGAACAAAAGACATTTGCATGTTTTCAATTGCAAGGACCTTTTTTATGCAACACTTCTTCTGAGACTGAGGAATATAGTAGTGTGTGGACACTGAGTGGTTTCGATTAAGGTCATTGGTGAGGGAGTTGATTTCAGACACACATGATCTGTAGACTGTTTTGAACAGTGTAGCTACAAATGCACACATGTCTCACTTTTCAATTTGCCTGGAAAACTGCCTCAACAATAAACTGTGTCTGTGTTTTATATAGCTTATATGTCTCAATGTATTCATGTAATCTTAGAAGATGGACAGTTAGGGGTGGAGTAAGAACCGGTGCATTGCCAAAAACTTTTTATATTTGACTAGCTTTTATATTAGGCTTTACATTGCCAAACCCTTGTAGAAAGCTCTCATGTCGTGTAAAATCTTGGTTAAAAAGTGGCAGTGTAACAACAGATACAAATCACCATGTAAATATGAACACAATTTGCCACCTTATCATTTTTACATACCAAACACAAAATATTAATCTAAGAAATTCTCAAATTTGACATCGCCCATGGCCAAAAAATTGCTTACTCTTGTTTTGGTTATGAAAATATGTGAATGAATTCAACAGTATGTTTATGTGAGTTTGTATCTGTGTTATCTGTGCATGTTTGTGAGAAAGTACCACACATTATTGCAGATTAACGTCTTGGCAAGAGAAATGGTAAAATAAATAGGTGCTGGAGCTGGGAACAGAGTTATGAGAAAGTTTTCTTCATTTGTGTGTGTGTGTGGGTTTGGGTTTATGTGTGTCAGGATTGCGCTTTTAAACTCCTTTTATCTTTTAGAAATGTTTGCAGTGCTTTTGCATCTGGGGTGTTTTGGTGTTGCTTTTGGCTTTCAAGCTACATTTCAGAGATTACACAATAACCCTGACAAAGATCATCACATGATGTGTGGTTTATTTTGACACTTTGACCATCTGTTTTTGTGAGTGTGCACACGCTTTTTTTACATGTTGAATGCAGCACATGTGTATACAAAATAATTCTGTTGTGGATTGTGACCCTGCCTCAAGTTCATCAGAGGTAGTTCCTTGGACCGATTTGAGTAGATACTCACCACGATAGCTGGGAAAGCCACACAAGACCTGCCATTTTGCAGATGCTCTGACCCAGTCTTCCTGCCATCATGGTTTGGCCGTTGTCAAAGTCGCTCAAATCCTAAGGCCCATGTTTCCTGCTTCCAATTCATCAACTTAAAGAACCGACTGTTTTCTTGTGCCCTGATATATAACTTCGAAGGTTTCCTCTGGTCTGTCTATGACATCAGTACGTTTATTTTGTATGGAGATAAACAGATTTGCGCGTGCACAAAAACGCACACACATGCACACGCACACTCAAGTTCCTGTGTGATTAAATGTGTGTCTCTGTTTGGCCCTCTGTCCCTCTGTATCTTGCCTCAGTATCCTTTGAGCGGAGGCACTTCCTTAAGAGATGCAAGTCGTTTTCCTTTCACACGCCTTTGTGTGTTTCCGTGTGTGTGTGAGCTCCCATGTGTGTGTCTGGATGTTTTGGTGTGTTTTTGACTCCACATCCCTGCCAACCATCTCAGCCCTTCCTTCCTCCTCCCTGTTTTGCCTGTTCTTTCCCACAATCCCCAACTAATAGGTCCTCTTCAGAAGAGAGTGTGTGTGTTGGCGTACACATTTGACTTATAAGCAGCTTGTTTCTTGTCGCGCACACAGGAAGATCTGAGAGTTGAGTGTATTATGGCATTTTTCTGGGCACACACACACTCCTGATGGGTGACTTAATCTAGCCTGACCTGTTTTCATGTATTTTTCTAGCACTATTTTTGTCTTTTTCATGTGAAACCAGTCACAATGATCTTATCACTCTCTCAAGGACTATGTCTATAGGTCCTTTGTTTGCCAGACACATGCCTTAAAGGCCATATGAACACATGGAAAACATGCTCTCTTCCTCTGACTCTTTCTCTTTCTTATCATTACTCTCTGCCCACTGTTTTGAAGATTTTTGCCAATATGCCAGAATTTAGTGACGCAACCAAAGGTTAGCTCTTTCTGGTGCTTTTTTTTACTGCATCTTTATTGCAGGGGTACTCATGTAAGAGTATGTAATCACATAGTCAAATCTAAATTTTGGTTTCTTTTCTGTTATGAATTGCCAGTGATGGATTTTCAGGGACACGCTTGAGATGATGGTAGTAACATGACTATAGCTTTAGCTAAACTAAGTTTGCTGACAGCTGTAACTAGGACTGGATAATAAAATTCAGTGTTTTATTGGTACTGACTGAAAACTGAAAAATCTGTCATTGAATACCTGATTTCAGTCTATTAGACTTCTGATTTGAGATTTAAATTAAAGTGGTCCCTTATAGTCATGTGTGAACACACCACAGCACACAGTGGGAATAATGTGATCTATTTTCTCTGTATTTAAGCCATTCACCAAGTGAAGCAGTGTGCTTCCGCCAAGGACACCTGGGGAGTAGTGTTTGGGGACGGTACCTTGCCCAAGGGTACCTCACTGATGGGCCAACTCTCTAACCAATGGGCCACTAATCTTTAATATATCGTTTTCTTTATTTATGTCTACATGCCCTCCGTTCCAGCCTTGTTAGGGTGACTCTTGGAAAGTTCCATGTTCATAAATCAGACTACACAGCAACATAACCCTTAGCAAAAAGTAATTTATTCAAATGGACTACGAGTATACTTATTTTATACTAAAACGGAGGAAGTATACTTGAAGTTTACATTTTGTATACTATATTTTATATACTTAAGAATAGTATAGTGAAGTATACTTGACTAATAAGTATAAAGTATACTTATACTGATAAGTATAAAGAAAGTATATAAGGTATACTTTTGTAAACTTAAAATGACCTTATGAAGTATACTTAAAGTATACTTTTATAAACTGAAGAAGTAAATGAGTATAACAAATAAGTACATGAGTAAGAGTGCGAATGTTTTGGGATAGGTGGCCGATCTTCTTTTTCTTCTCCTTCTTTTCTTTCTCCTCTTCCTCCTCATATTGCCTATCTAACATTTTAGATACAGACAAAAAATCACACTGTTTAAATATTTTTTGTCCCAGTTCTTGTGTTGATCATGGCCAATATAAACTCCTCAAACTAGGCGTATTATTAATCTTAAGATTATTCAGTAAGATTATCAGAGGATTATTCAGTAATTAGTTTAAAGTATTTGGAAACTATTCTGAACCTAAAATGTAAATTATGTTGTTATAAAAGCAAATTCTGAAAGTGTTTGAGTTAAGGGCTTCATTGTATCAAGCTGAATTAACTGAGAAAATCCACTGTTGATGCAACTTTCTGGCAGAGCTTCGTCTTTGTGTTCAGTGTTTCACACCAAGATCAGTGTCGGCTTGGCTGGTCGCAGATCAGCAAGTGAGCCCTCCCAGTTCCAGTAAGTTTGGCCGCAGCTCACAACACAGACTCCAAACATGCCAGCCGCTAACCAGCCACATGATCTATAACCTGTTTACTGAAAGTAACTGTTGAGTGAACTGTCCTGGAGCTGAAGATAATAAAAGTCACACAGCTCTCAGCTGTAGCTGAATTTAAAATTGGTCCTCATGGATTAAAGTTCTCCGTCGCTATGACGGATTTCGGTCAACTGAGGGCACTAAAGGTTAATGAGATTGATGCAGATCCGAAGGAGAAAAAATGGGGAATGACGGGTCTCAACAAGCTTCGGCAGACAAAGTTCTGGAAAGGCTGTCTTTTACTTTGGTTTAATTACGATTTAATTATTTTTCATAAAATTAAACATTATGGTTTCGGCAGTTCTCTTAAACATTGACGGCTGTGGAGTAGCCTACTGGCTGCGATCTGTTTCTCGACGCTTGTTTAAGATGCCAAAGATTGGAAGTCAGTAGTGTGTCATTGGGGGCTCATTCGCTAATAGTAGCTAAAACAGGTCGGAAAACAGTGAAGAAAACCTATCGCTTAAATAGATAAAGAAGCCAAAACTCCGAAGCTCGATCTTTTAAGTGAACGTACTGAACCGAATCACTTGAGGAAGTGATTAAGTGATTAAAATTGACCTAAAATACATCGCCCCACCCCCGCCAACGCCCCCCGCAGCTCTTCCGTCAGATTATTATTTTTTTTGCTTTAATCCATGAGTCCTTATTGAAATTGCTCCCTATTTGACTATTAGTAATCATATTCATTGTCATGGAACTTTTTACAGGAAGGTATCCTGTTATTTACCTTTAGTTTGGCTTCACTGCCTAAAATCTGTCTCTCTGTTGATGAGTATCTCTGACTGAGCAGTTATTGCAGCAGGTCCTTTTTTTGTCTTCCTGTGATACTGGGATTGTTTTCCCATGCAGGTGCATCTATACAGTCTGCCAGAACGTTTTCTTATAGAATATCTTCTAAACAGCAGGTTCATTGGGAGTTGTCCCGGTATGCTGTATTCTCTGCAGCATGTTCAAACACAGTATGCACCTTAATAAGCCTCATCGTTCATAGTTTTTGCTATTTCTTGAATGTTAATTTGGTGTTTAACTCTGTGGTGGAAACTAACTCGTGGCTCGGTAAATACCTAGTTAACCAAGTCAATTTTAGAGCGGCCAGATAATTCACAGCACTAACCCCTGACTAGTCTTAGTCTTATTATTTGTGTCTCTATTCCACCAACACACTATCTCTTTGTTGTTCTGTTGTCTCTTGGCCTCTTCCATCCACCCAGGGGTGCTGAGGACATTGCTGCAAAATCCCAGAGCTTATTATGAAGTCTGGTAAAACACATCACATGAAAAGGAGATGGTGAAATGGTCAGGTCAGGGCCAGCCCTTTGCTTTTGAAAGTGATGTCATGGCTGGAGAAGACTTCTGGAAGTCTCTTTCTCACTCTGTCTCCATTTTCTATATTACACACCCCTCTCTCATCCTTACAAACACAAATGATTTCTTAACCCTTCTCAGGGGGTTTATGTGACCCAGTGTGACTGGCGGCTGTCAGAGAGATTCCCAGGTTAAATAGGGCACAGGACACGTTGCACAAGCTGGCATAGAGATCGTGGGAATGGGCTGTCAGTAAGAACCAGTTTATGTATTTCTGACCTTTTGACTGTGGTCTAGCTTGCTAGCTTGTATGTGTGTTGTGTAGACTAACTTGGGTATTTGTGTAAGCTGTGTGGATGTGCATTTACCGTACACTGGGCGCCAAAAGTTGAGGTTTATTGTCATATGTACAAAGTACAGTGTACAGAGCCCAATGAAATGCTTACTTGAAAACCCTCTTCGCAGACAGAACATTAGACATAAGAGACATAGAAGACATAAAAGATAAAGCAGTGCAGCAAGAATAACTAATCACAGGCTAAGTTGCATAATGTTAAATGTCAGTGCAGTGTAAAGTTTCAGTGCAGTGTGAATTGTTGTGTGCTACAGTATTTCACATAGGATGAAGAACAGTTTTCTTGCACACAGAGAGAGAACCACAGTTACTGTTTGTTGAATAGTCTGATAACACTGGGATAAAAACTGGTTCTGAATCTTGTTGTGCATGTGAGAATTGTCCTGAGTCTCCTGCCGGATGGCGGGAAAATGAAAAGTGGAAGTGCCGGATGGCTGATTTTCAGCAGTAAAGAAATAATATACTGAAATGGTTTAAATAAAAGTCTGCAGCAGTAATATATAACTTTATGATGTTTTATTAGTTTTACTCCTCAAGGCACTTAGGTGGTACCCTCAAGTTTTTTTTAATTATTTCTATTGCACTGACTTACAAGCTACTTTGCATTTCTGTTGAAAATATGACTGCCATAATAAAATGAAATATGAAATATCTTCAAAACATGTAAGTGTTTTTGCTCAGCAAAAGCCTGAAGTTTCTCTTAGAATGAAGAGAATGCATAAAAAAACAGGAAACCTATGAGCAATGGCCAATTGAATATTATTTTAACTGATAACCTTGGGGGCCTGATGAAAAATTATGGGGGTATGTCGTTGATGAAGAATGGTCCAGGTTCCCTCAACTGTTCTAAAAAATTATCGAAAGCTGCTCAACCCTATTGCTCTCACAAGGGATCTAAATATTTTGCCAGTATTTTGAAAAGATGTTTAAAAAATGTCTAATGAATTGCTTTTTGCTTATTTTCATGTAAAGTGCCAGTACCTTTGGAGCTGACTCTAGTTTGTTAACGCAAATGTGTTCTGAGATGCTCAGGAGTTATTTCACAATTGAATTGTGGTAATAATGTTCACTCTTTTTCCAAATGTCAGTTATCTTCAAATTCTTCTCAGCTCACAGCTGCCTTCACTTACACAGTGATTTAATATTAGGGCAATAGTTTCCATTGTCCACATTCAACAGTACTTTCCATTCCCTGTCTTTTTTTAGCCACACACATTTTTGAAAACACATAGTTGCCTCTGGATGAGGTGGTTAGCTTATGCAACTTTGCACGCTCACTTAATTTAAACAGCCAAATCAGACTTATTTTCATGCTCTCATTTTACCACCCCCTCACATGCATACACACACACACCAACTCACTCACAACCTTTAGTGTTTATAAAGCTTGTTTGCATGGTTGTTTGATGTTTGTCATCAAAAGATCCTGGTGGTTGTGCAAGTTGTTGGCTGCGTCTTCTTTCAGTAAAGACCCTACTGAAGGGTATTTAATTCTGTGTGTGTTCGTGTGTGTGTGTGAGAGAGTGAAGGTGAGAAATAGAGGAATAGAAAGAGAGACAGACAAACACAGAGAGAACTCTATCCTATAGTAAGACTGAGTTACTGTAATTCTTTCTAGCTGTTTGCTTTGCTGAATCAAATGTCCAGTTCAATCCATTTGTTTTTGGCAGGGCATGTGCTCTGATGCGAACAGACTAGAATTCTCCATTAACACAGGGCTACATGAAAGAGCAAATCACTTTACTGCTGCAGAAGGAAATTAATTAGCCCCTCTTTATCTGATCTATATCTTTCATTTTCTGTACCTGGACTGCCCTACAGTAACTACATATTTGGTCAAAATTGACGTTAGACTGCAAATGGGGGTTAGGATCGCCTTTGTCTTGTGAGAAAATATTGTGGTATTGTCGTTTCAGAAAAATGATGGTGTCAAAATTGCAGTAACGACAAAGTTTGTGTACACCTGTATTATGTTATCACCCTTCATTACTTCACAGTGCCCAGTGTCTCTGTACGAATTCTCCACTGTGGCTAATTTTTCAGCTCACTTTTTATTTCTTTCGACCCAGTGAGTTTGATGTCTGTAGAAGGCAGCTCCCATCAGTTGCATGCATAATGCGTACCAATCTACAGACTAAATTTTCTAGATTTCTAAATTTCTAGATAAATTACTTGATAATTCCTAGTATGCGTAATTTTGTGTTTTTATTTTTTTCTTTTTCTTCTCCTACTTTCATCTGCTTCCAGTTAGGGGTCGCCACAGCGCATCAACCATCTCCTTTCCATTTCCTTCTGTCCTTTCTATCTTCCTCTCTCACATCAACTGCCTGCATGTCCTCCCTCACAGTAGATCTATAAACCTCCTACTAGACCTTCCTTTTTCCTCTTCCCTGGCACTTCATCCTCAGCATCCTTTTCCCAACATACTCAGGAGTCTTTCCTAAGTACATGTTAAAACCAACACAGTCTTGCCTCTTTCTTTTCCTCCAAAAGGTCCAACTCGAGCCATCCCTCTATATACTCATTCCTGATCCTGTCCATCCTCATCACCCCCAATGCAAATCTGAACATTTTCAACTCTGCCATCTCCAGCTCTTCTTCCTGTCTTTTTGTTTTCTCTATCATTTCAGGGTCTCCTCAGCTTGTTTGTGTTTTTATTTTTATGAGGTTAAATTGTGAATGTGGTTGCTTATAATGTATTAGAACTGTTCAGCCTATAGCAAAAGTAAACGTTGAAGAGGTGCTACAGAACAGATTCAGATTCAGACAGTTCAACCGATTCATTGAAAAGAGCCAGATCAAAATAATGATTTGTTCACAAATCAGACATCACTAGTTTCTAATCAGAACTCGCTTTCATACCTTTGCTTCTCTGTGTATGTGCTAGTAAATGTGTATATATTGTGGGGGTGCAACGGTACAGGTATCCCACGGTACGGTACGTACCTCGGTATTTGGGCCACGGTTATGGTTCAGTTTTGGTACATGTTTTGTGCTTAAAGAGAGCAATGTTTTTTTCCTCCCAAAATTCTATCTTTATTTTTAACAATTTCCAGCAACACTGTGCTAAATAATATAACACAAGTGTTAAATACAACACTACAAATAATAATACAACAAAACAAAACATGAACTGCCTCTTACTCATGAATAAAATATGTAAATATGTAAATATGTATATAATTCAAACTTACAAAATATATATAAAAAACATTTTAAAAAATATTAAAAGTGCCTCTTACAGTGCTCTAAACACAGCACAGTAGTCAGAGTAAACATACTTCAGCTACATTCATGATGTAAAGTCCATTATCAATTACTGCCATAATGGGCATGCAAGGCAAGAGCGACTTGCACTTATCTGTCCTGCAGTGGTGAAAATTCTCTCACAACAGAAGTTCCCGGGACACAGAAGTGACGTTGTGCAACTTTTGCAACATGGAGAAACTTGCTCTCATTTGCCCTCCACCACATGAAAGGATCAGCATCTACATTAATAGAGACAGTTACCTTTTAATCTGTCCTCCGTTCAGGAACCGTTATCTCAGCATGACTGCACTGGAGATGCTTAGCCATATAGCTCCTGTTTCCATTAGCGTATGGGACATGTGCTAGGCAATGTTTACAAACAGTGACATTTCTATTAATTGTTTTGACTCCCTGGCTGCTGTATTCTACAGTAAACCTGAAAAAAATCCATACTGGAGATTTGTACGAAGCCGGTGCTTCTTCAAACGTCTGCCTCTCGACTGTTCTGTCAGTGCTGGCCATGCTTGTTTGTTTTTCTTTTTTTCCGCGTCTGTGTGCCGAGCTGCGAGCTCAGCTCCAGTTACGTCAGTGTGATGGAGCCACAACAGTGATTGTATATTAACTCTCGGTGAAGGGCTTTTGCTCATTGGCACTTGCTGCTTAAAAGTATGGTAAGCATTAAGCGCCATTTGCAAAAGAAAGTGCAAAACCGAACTACCGCGGTACACAAGGGTGTACTGGACTGTGCTGCATGTACTGAATGGTCCGGTATTGTACCGTTGCATCCCTAATATATTGTCACTTTTGTGATGAGGTGTGTAAATCTGTACATTTAGCGTGTATGTCTGCTGTGGGTGCATGTGTGTATCTGTACACACATGCAACGGTACAACGGTATTGTACCGTTGCATCCCTAATATATTGTCACTTTTGTGATGAGGTGTGTAAATCTGTACATTTAGCGTGTATGTCTGCTGTGGGTGCATGTGTGTATCTGTACATACATATTCATAAATTTGCATGGATATATGTTTATATATGTTTGTATGGCATGTATATTTACATTTTGTTTATGTGTGTGTATGTTGTGTGTGGAGGTAGAGGTAGCTCAGTGGGTAGGATACTTGCCTCTAGAACAAGAGGTCATGGCTTTGAATCCTGCCTTCAGCACCACCACTGGGTCCCTGAGCAAGACCCTTAACCCCAAGTTGCTCCAGGGAAATCTGTCCCTTTAGGTAGGGAATGGAAGTTGCTTCAGATAAAAGCGTCTGGTAAATGTGCGCGTGCATGAGTGATTTGTACCTCAACTCGTGTTTATGCTCTGTTTTGTACTTTGTTGTGTTTGACTTGATTACACTCGTGTGAACTAGGGTTGTCAAAAACATAGATTCTCAGATAAGACTTTTACCAGTTTTACAAATGTGGGTTTTATAGACACACATTTTAAACTTTATTTGCACTTTTTAGTGATGCTATTTTATTTCTTTTTTTTTTATTTCTAACATGTTCTAACATGTTTGGTTGGCAAAATAAATATTGTAAATTCCAATCAGAGTGTCTTCTGTGTCTGGAATGGATGTACAGTATTGTTTTATAAATTTAATACATTTAATTTATAAAGCACATTGCAAAATACCTAAAGAAGCTGTACAATTTTAAGTTCACAATAAACAGAGTGTTTTGTTTGTCTACTCACACTTTAATTTTTTATTAAAAGTTCCTGTGTTTTTTCTCCCCCTGTAGTATCGAAAGCAGTATTGAGTATCATGTACTATCCTTAGTACTGGTATCGATTTTGAAATTTCAGTATTGTGACAAGCCTAGTGGGAACACAACAAACTTGGCCATGTAAGCAAGGAGCAAGACACTCGAACACCATACACACAGATTATCTACTGTATGTCATGGACAGATTTTTTCGAAATCCCCCTCATCTAAATAAAGTTGAACGCAAGAACACACATTGCCTGCAGAAGGTTTGTCTATGTGTTTGTGAATGTGTGTACAAATGTGCATTCTGTACATCTGCGCTTTTCCATATGTGCGGCCCTAATCCTGTGTTTGTATGAAATGTACATTGAGGAGGAGTGATGACGTCTAAACAACTCCACTGATTACCAGCTTTAGACACTGCTATGCCTCAAATTGGATATAAAGACCATATTTCAGTCTTGTTTTTTCTTTCTTATGTTTAGATCATTGTTCTATGGTTTTAGTTCGTGCCAACTCCAACAGTATATTACAGGCTTTGAATACTCGTTGGTCTTTCTGAACAAGTGTTCAAATACTCATTCTCAAAATCACCCTTAAAAATAAGGTTTAAAACATATTTGAACTTGTCTGTCTGGTGGAAGAGACATTCCTAACTGTAGCAGTCCATTTAGATCACACACTCACACTTTCTCTATGTTTCTCAAATAAATTTAAATCAGAAGTGACAAAAAGAATGGTCTTGGTGGTGCTCTTGTGCTGTACCAACTGTGTGTGTGTGTGTGTGTGTGTGTGTGTGTGTGTGTGTGTGTGTGTGTGTGTGTGTGTGTGTGTGTGTGT
>JBBJLR010118209.1:0-19889 GCA_037577145.1 Brachypetersius gabonensis | reverse complement strand
TGGAAAACAACATTCACTGAGAAGACAATCCATTGTTTAAATCCATCACGAGTTTTCAGCCCATTCGCAATATAAATATGCCGGCTTTAAAATAACGTCCAAATTTAAAGTCCAAACGCTTAATAAATTATAAGTTAAGGTATTTTGCCTTTGTATGACCCAGAAAACTGCAAAAGTAGAATACAGTAACTTCCGAATAAGGGTCAAAAATCAAGTTTGATTTTTTTTATGTAGATAAATGTATTCATTATGACAACTACCTGCACATTCTCAGCGTCCTACCGATCACACAGTTGGCTGAACAACAAAAAAACTTTAAAGTCATTATTCTCAGTTTCACACTCTGGGAAGTTAAGGTCTTTTGCCTTTGCAGGGCAGCATAGTACACATTCCTTAATCCACTGACTTTGTTTACCTACATCAGCTCAAGTAACATTTGTCATGACTAGCTTTTAATTATAAAAGATCTCAGCTCTTAATAAAACAATAATAATTAAATTCATAACCATCACACACTACTGTTCATACATAACTGTAACTGTAACGCAAAAATGTAGGGCTGTCATAATAAGTCCATTAAAAAAGCTTGGTTTTAACATATAGAAACTTGTATGAGAGAGAAGGCATAAGACATATGATGAAATCAAGGCACTACTCAGTCAGGTTTACCAGGTTCCCCACATAGGAAGGATCTTGAAGTTGGAAACATGACTGAAAGGACACCCACACCAGAAGGATCTTATGAATGTGGTGTTTTTCACAAACATAATGAAATAAGATCAAACATTTGCAGTTACAAATTGCTTGTATATGAGCACTTGATTAATTCCCAAAATAACTGCTGAATTACCTCCTTAGCAGTGTTATACTAAGTTCTGAAGTCAACTACTCTGTTCATCATTTTAGACATGTCTTTTATTTATTATTCACTTTTTTTTTTAATCATGTGATGTATGATGATTTATGCATCTGCAACAAAGCAGCTTTGTAAAAATATGTACTTAAAACATTTCCAACCTTTTGAAAACCTTCTTAAACTAACCTAATCTAAAGGTAAGTCACAGTTACTCAAGATGTGAATTTTACTGCCATCTTTGGATTGTACTACAAAGCTCTCCCTCTTTACTAGAGTGGTTTAGCACTGCTGAAATCAGCTAATAATGCAGCAGCTGGAGAATATCTCTGTGACGAAGCTGGCATTCATTACTTCCATACAGGCTGTGTCACGTTCTACCATGACTCTCTCCTCCTTTAATCCTAGAGAAAAGAAAGGTGGCTCCATCAGGCATTAGAGCCTTGTCTCTTAACTACACAGATACACCCTGGAATGCGCATCTCATTCAATTCATGCATTGCTTTTAGTTAAATTCCAGTAAAGTAAGTCTATTGCAAAACTAAACAAATGGTAAACCCCCAGTATAATAGATAAAAGTACAGAAGCCTCAGTTTAAATCAGTTAAAGCACCAAATGTAAAGTAAACGTTTTTAAGAAAGTGTAATAAATCATCTGTGATACAGCAGTTTAGACTAAACTGTTATATCTTTTGTTGTTAGCTTAATGTCAGGGAAAGAATGTAAATTACTGTGACCTCGCCATGACATTCAAATATCTAATTATTTAAAAAATGTTCTGGTCTCGTATTTAAAAGAAAAGGCCAGTAAGATCCAAACTTAATTGTTCAACTCAACAAACTTGACCGTGGCAGTGTGTTTTGAAATAACAGTGAGGTTTCCACAGCAGAGGGAAAGAGTGTATGACTAATGCAGTGTTCCTTCCTTCCTTTTTTTCCTCAATCCCTCCAGCTTGCTTGTGTTCTGCCTGCAGTTTTCCCTTCCATTAGCTCATTTTGAGAAACAAGGCTTATGTAACTTGGCCTCTTTTACACACAGGCACACACTCCAAGATGGAGTGGGATAGTTTGTCCAGTACATGCCACAGATGCCTTATCTGAGGAATCTGAAGGCCAGGTCAACATACCGAACTCTTTGTCATGTTCCTTAAACTATTCCTGAACATGTTTTTGTAGAGTGATAGGGATCATTATCCTGCTGAAAGAGACCACTGCTGTAGGGATGGGGTCTACATGGTCTGGTTCACTGGTTGCCCTTCCTCGGACTGCTTTTGGTAGATACTAACCACTGCATACTATCATAACCAGTACATTTATGATGAGGAGAATTGGGTACATTTGATTATTCTAAAGAAAGTAATTAGGCTTGCTGCACTTCATGTCAGTAATTAGTTGTGTTAATGTGACTTTTGATTCTAGGGTGACCTACAAGCTGTTTTGGCAGCACAATGGGGTTGGGCAGGTGGGCAGGTGGCTTCAAATTCGGTGTATATTGAATGCTAAGCTGTCCATAACTATTGAGCCTTTTTTCAATAGATGCTTTAAACAACAAACACATCTTTATCAGATTCAGTTTAAGAGAAATTGTCCACATTTGATTTTCCATGTAACTACTTATCTAATCTATGGGGGTATAGGACTGCTTGCTGTTAAAATCAACAAAGACAAACTCAGTCTGCACACATATCCCTGAGAAACTAAATTACGCATGTATATCTATGCTGAAGTTGCATTTGGTGTATCTTTTAGGGGATGGCTCAGATGCGTGAACAAGCTGCCCAAGTGAACGTGTCTGTGGACGCAGCGCCCTCTGTGGACCTAAACCAGACATTATCAGAGATCAGACAGCACTATGAGTCCATTGCTGTCAAAAACAACAGTGACCTGGAAAATTGGTACCAAAGCAAGGTACACTAGAATCATAAAGATGAACAGTCCAGATTTTCTGCATCATTTTAAGTGACAGGTTAAAACTTGTTTATGTTTCCTGTGTTTCAGAGAGAATTCTTTCAGGGAGTTTTATTTTCATAGACCGATGCACAAATGTGCATACTTACAGTATATGTGTAGTCACCAGTCAGATCGCACGGCTTGAAGGGAATTACCTAGACTAAATCATACGTTCTGACAGTACTGTAAGATAGTAAGACATCTACCCTTTAATCAGCTATACATGCTAGTCAGTGTTTTCTAAGCAGTGTAGGAAGAAATTATAAAAGAAGAGGAAGGCAGAGTGTCACTGTATATAAGGAATGAAATTAAACCATTAAATGAACAAAAACCATAACATAAACTAAAAACCAGGGGTGGGCATATATTTTTAATCTAGATTAATCTCACTGTAATCTTGGATTTAATCTAGATTAATCTAGATTAAAATTTTAATCTAGATTAATATAGATTAAAATGGCTCATTTGAATTCTGCCAAAGGTTTGAAGCCCCCCCCATGATCCCAAGCCACCCTAAATATATAGTCATTATTCTACTATTTTTAGATTATATATTCAAACATTTCATACAAGATATCACTGAGCGCAGATACGCAATTTACAAATAGAAACAAGACTATGAATTGAAATTAAAAATAATAAATCTAGCTATCATTATTAAATTACAATGCTGTACTGGCTGTTGAAGCTGCTGTAGGTGGCAGGTGGGCAGTAGGACCCAGGCGAAGCTACACGGCTCTGCTTGTTAGCGAGTAGCAACCGGAGCCCGTTTAGTAATATTTCCTTTTGTACTCAGTTTAACAGAACAATACTATGAGTGTCCATATCTGTGCACTGCTTAACTTTTCTTGTTTCCTTAAGTGAAAAGAAAGGTTTGGTGAAAAGATTTCAGCCCTCTATACATGCTAATTCCTTCCTACAGACCTGGGGGCTAAGGCTAAGGCTAAGCCCCCCTTGTCTTTCCGTCCTAGTGACGTCCCTGTTTCACAGTAGGTATACATATCTCATAGCTAAAATATCAAGGTGAAAGTCATCATAGCTTGCGTAGTATAGACCCAGCTCCCAACCCAAATTTGTGAATAGATAACGGCAATATTTTTTTTAGCGCCCCATAAGAGTCTCACGTTAACGCAGCACGTTATTGCTGATAATGGCCCACCACTACTAAAAACACATTTTTAAAACGGCCAGCAAACTTGTGAAGCAACATTTAATATGATGTAGAGATATTATATATAGAAAGAAGTTCTTGAGTGCCACTATGGTTGGAATATTGGAATATTAAAGGTAACACAATAAAAAAAATACAACCAAAAAGTATTTTAATAGCTGTCACCTGCTTATGCTATGTGACTATGTCTTAAATGATTGAGTGTGCAAATCATCTATCCTACAAAAATATGTAACATAATAAATATAGTTGTGTTTGTATGGCCTATATAACCAACTATAACCCTGGCCCTGCTGTGTTTTGCAGATTTCCACTGTTGAACAAGAGATGGCCACACACAGTGAGGAACTGGAGTACAGCAGGGCAGAACTCAAAGAGCTCAAGTGCACCTTCCAGACGCTTCAGATTGAACTACAGACCCACCACAGCATGGTAAGCCCGCCCACAAACACTTCAAATTGCCATCATGTTTCCAGTAACACTATACACTATGAAAACAAACACCTTAATGTTACCCCTTAAAACCTTAATTTCCCAAACAGTAAATTAAGGAAAAAAGATTCAGATAGATTAGGGGGTAAAACTACAATTTTTTTGCCCCTTAAATAATAGAACCTCCTGAAATTACATTTAAATTTAAGATTAAGGGCTTCCACACTCATGCCGTAAATCTAATTTTAAAGTAAAATTAAGGGGTTGTTTCACAAAAAGGGGGTTGGTGTATTTACGGGGTATGTTATAACACACTTCATGTGCGGATGTATACTGTTTGTCCTTTAACACTAAGCATGTAAACTCTCTTTAAACAATACTTATCATCTACCAGTTTATTTTTTTGTGGAATTATTTTTCTATTAAAAAGACAAAGGGTTTCTTCACCTCATCTAACCTCAAAGGAAACCTCACATCCTGCACATAGCAAAGGAATAAGGTTTTACAAGCCTGCAGCAACATGTCAAGACAAAATGACTGTAGTGCCAGTTCTCATCTCCACACACAATACCACTCATGAGCCTTTATGTCTGGTATGTTACAAAAGACCAGTTCAAACACTATTCTTGCCAACAATGTGCTAATTTTCTGTGACTTAGAACAGTCAGGGGAAATATAGTGTTATGCCCTGTACTTATGTGTGCAGTATACAATGTGTACTTTGTTCAGAAAGAGTAATTCTGATTGGTTGTGTCATGTTCCTGTTCAAGTGCCTAAAGAGAAAACAATTGGTGAATTGTGAAGCTGAAATAAACCATATGTTTGTGATTTAAAGACTTAAATAGCAGCCAAGGAGAGTAACAAAGATTTTCATTGTAATACAGACACACTGCTGCCACTGCAGAGTGTGTATCTAACATGCTGCCATCCTAAAAGTTAGCAAGATTGAACATTCAAAAATGAAAAAAGTGTGTAATTTATAAGCTAGTGCTTTGTTTCTGATGGGTGTGTTTTAATGTTGGCCTATTTTGAAAATCAGCTACCCTGAAACAACAGTTTGTGTTTGGTTATTTTGCAAGACAGTCAGTTGACCCTTTCTAGGTATTCTGATCATTGGCATATGAGGTGACAAAAAACATGATATTCAGAAATTTTGCTCATGGGACTGATATACTGCTTTACCACCATGTACTGTGTAGCCTGTTAGTCAAGACATGGTTGGTGTCCAGATTTCTCACTAGAGCATGCCCTATCAAATAGCATTGTGCAATGTGTATTTGTAAAACATCTCACACTTTTCTCCTACCTCATAAGTTAATAGACAAATTACTTCTTAGCTACAAAAGCTTCATAGGGCAAAGCTAAGGAGCTCCACTGCAAACTTAAGGCAAACACAGACACCAAACATGTCTTGACTAACAGCTAGCTTTATAGAAAACATTTTAAATGTCAAGCTATTCCTTGGCCAGTGGTTTGGCATTGTCAGAGTTATGTACTCCCTCTCTACTCACACTCAAACTTTTGCTTGCTCCTGATGTTTTTTCACAGAGGAGGTCTAATGAGACAACTTTAGCAGAAACTGATGCTCGATTTTCCGAACAGCTTGCAAACCTTCAAAGCACCATTAATGACCAGGAGCTCAAACTTAGTCACATCCACATTGACCTGAAAAACAAAAAAACTGACTATGACATACTCAAATGCCATTTGGAGACAGAGATCACAGAGTACAGGCTACTGCTGGACGGAGAAGACAGGTGAAAAGACTACTGCATTACATCTGGCAACCTTTTGGTACTCCATAAGGTGTATGATTTTTAAAAGAATATGCATGAATTAGCATACTACTGACATATTAGCATATACTACTGTAGTTATAAATGCACCCATGAAGCTGTTTTAAGCAGCATACATTTGGAATCATGTAAGATTTTGTCATTCATATATATATACATTTATCCCATTAAGTTTGAGTAGAGTATCACAAAATAAAATAGCACATATTTATGTAGACATTAGACATTAATACTTATTTGTATTAATGAGTTTAATTATGGCCATACAGACATGATACTTAAATAATTTAAATATGTTTTAAATGTTTTTTACTTGGTTAACATTTTTCTTCTCTTTTTCTCTTCATTTTACAGTGGACATCAAAGTGAGTAATTTCCTTTCCATTCTTGTGTGATTTATAGTTATAATGGACTGGAAGAAGCCTCGCTTTTCAGAATAATCTGTTGAAGTTGGCAGTTTAACTACAAACTATAGTCAAAAATATAGAAACACTAAGACATCACAAATTTATATCCACTTCTTGTGCATCTCAAAAACAATGGGTTTTAATATGGTGTTTGTTCCCTTTGCTGCTGTGAAAGTCTTTAGTCTTCTGAGAGGGCTAGAATTAAAAACATTTATGGTTTAGACTAGATTTTGGAACATGCAGCTACAAGAGCATTAGTGAGCCAGCATTCCAGTAGGTCCTACTTGTTTTGGATGGGGTTGAGGTGGGAGCTCTGTACAGGTGTAGTCAAAATATTCCATCCCTAAACAAAACTTTCCTGTAAAAACTTCCATTTGTCCAACTTCATAAAATATTAGTACTGTAGCATTAAGATTTCTCTTCACCCTGGAAGAGGGTTCCCAAGACCTGTATTTCACATTTATTCAAATTTCACAGTGTACTTGGGAAGGCAGCATTTGCTTACTGCTTAAAAGTACAGAGACACTGATTTTTACACCAGCTGTTGTTTCTAAAAATTTCCACTTTCACAATAAGAGCACTTAAATTTGACTAGGACTAATGTAGTCTGACAGACATTAACAGACATGGGGAAGGTTGGTGTCATATGAAAGTGCCGCACTCAGACTTTTAATATCATCTATTTCACTGCCAGTTTTTGTTCGTGGAGACTGCATGGCTGTTCATTTCACTTTAAGCACATTTTAGCAATACATTTAGCTTAAATTGCAAATGCACTAATTAGAAGGGGAGTCTACATACATGTGACCATGCAGCCTATGTGCGTACTATTTTTTAAAGATTTGTATGTTTTAACAGCTTAGTTCTTGTGTGTATATAGTGTGTTTTAAAGTAAATTTGAATGACCTCTCATTTTCCGTTTTGCAGTGGAGGAGACGCTTGTGGATGGGAAGGTGGTGGAAGGCACTGAGACAGTGGCTACAGATGAATGATAGATTTGCTCACACTCTTTGACAGCACTTCTTTGATCTAACTGAAGTTTGATTATTCCAATACTGTGTGTTGTGAAAATATTGAAACAACTGAGTTATTAATCTTGACCCATTGATTTGTTCTATTATAACCTGACTATAACATAATTTGACTATAATTATAACCTTTATAGTCAAATTATAACCTGCCCTTCATCTTTCAGGCTTTCCAATGATTTGCATCTTGTGGTTAACTGCATGTGACAATGCAGTAATAAAAAGAATTTTGTGGATGTATCAGTTCTGGATTTACCATTCTGAAACATAAGTGTCCTAAACTCCACAATCACTGGGCTTGAAACCAAAATAATTCATTACTTTGCTATAAGCACTGTGGCCACCCTACTAACTGCAGAAACATGAACATTCTAGAATATATTTGAGATGATATTGCCTTAAAAATTCTACTAGTTTAATTAGTTTCCAAAATCAGCTGTGTTAAAAGTCATGAAGAGTTGGATAATAAAAGTAATACATTAGTGAAGAGAAGGTAGTCCTAAGTTTCTTTGTTACTTGTTTTTAGAAGGTTATTTGGGGACAAGGTAGGGATTGCATTTTGCAATAAAATGTTCCACTACTTTTGGGAGGGAAGTCTATATACTTGTACTTTGCATAAGGATAAGCGAGAGACATTCTGTAAGAGCTGTTTTATTTTATTTCATTGAAGATGATCCCATAGTAGATGTTAAATTGAAACAGTGTTACATATTTCTGGACTGGGTTCACTCAGTTTTGGAGGAGACCACCTTCCCATCAACCACCTCTTCTACAATAGTCTTCACCTTCACTTGGCGAGTGGGACCGCTGCTGACGCTGCTGACACTGCTGACAATGCCACCGCCACCACCACCACCACTGCGAAAAAGAGAACATTATGAAGAAAAATTTCATTGAAATGAACAACAGTGATGTATTGGAGTTCCTTTAATAGAAAATGTTGGATAGATTAAAAATACTGTTACTACAGTTTCTACCCGCTAATCTCTCCATCCAGCAGCCTCCTATACTCTGCAATCTCCATCTCTAGACGGGTCTTGATGTCCAGCAGGATCCTGTACTCCTGGGATTGCCTCTCAATATCACCTCGGAGCTCCATGATCTGCTGTTCTAGCCCCGAGACCTGAGCCTGCAGACCGGCTAGTTGCATGGAGTAGCGTGCTTCTGTGTCTGCTAAAGTGCCCTCCAGACCTGCTTTCTATAGAGGAGATTAGGATTATGGAAGAAGTAGGAGAATTAGCATTTTAGAAATTGAAATGGCAATCCCAAACATCATACTTATACTAACTACCATGCTAATATCAAATACCACACACACATATACATATATACCATGCTGAGTTGGGACTGCAGCTCAATCTCCAGGCCTTGCAAAGTCCGTCTGATCTCAGTGACTTCTGATTTGGATGTTTGAAGGTTCACTGTGCTGGAGGCAACTTCCTTGTTCAGAGTCTCTGTCTGCAGAGAAGCAGCAGTTTAAGTTTGGCTACATCTTTATTGTTTTAATATGAGCATGTTGCTTATGTAAATGTTGCTTAAATGTTTAGCAATAACATAATAACAAACTAGAGCATTTGTTTACTTTAGTTTGGAACCAGGACTCCAGGTCACGCCGGTTTTTGGCAGCCACGGTTTCATACTGCTCTCGAATCTCAGCCAAGACATGGTTCAGATCTTCTCCAGGTGCTGCTGCCACTTCAACATTAACGTTACCTGTCATCTGAGTACGCAGAGCCGCAAGTTCCTAGACAGAGAAAGTATGTCAGTATTAAGCTTTAACTGGCTGCGTTGTTGAAGAGATGTACTAGTAGGAATGGATGTGTGTATCAGGAGGAGAATATTGTGGGTGACCCTGTAGAAACTGAAACGAATAACTGAAGTGAACTGAGCACAAGTGATAATGGCTAATTTAGCAGTGCCAAGTTTTCAAAACAGTGTATAGCTTTTAACATTATTTGCATTTAACCCAAAAATATTCTCACTTTTTCTCTCTCTGTGTGTGTGTGTGTGTGTGTGTGTGTGTGTGTGTGTGTGTGTGTGTGTGTGTTTCTTCACTTTCTTGTTGTGTAATTGTGTTTTGGGGGGTGGAGGTGAGATTGGCCTTTGTGTTGTACAATGCTGACAACAATCAACATTAAGTAATAACCATATTAGGAATACATTTGTGTACTGACTGAACTGTTTGCTCACTCTACTGTATTTTAACCTCAGTCAAAATGGTGGTGATTTGAAAGCCTAGGTGGTACATAGTGTAAAAAAATGGATTACGTTTGAGGTTTAGATCAACAGTCAGTTTAGAGTGATATTTTCTTTTATAGTTTGCATTTGTAATTTCAGTTTAGTCCAAGACAATAGCTTATTTAGAGAAACAGCCCATATTTGCTCATAACAAAACTACGGGTATTGTTTCTTCATAGGACTCACCTCTTCATGGTTTTTCTTGAGGAAAATCAGCTCCTCCTTGAGGCCTTCAATCTGCATCTCCAGGTCTGACCTGGCCAGTGTCAGCTCATCCAGGAGTTTCTTCAGGCCAGCAATGTCAGCCTCGACAGACTGACGCATGGCCAGCTCATTCTCATACCTTACCAGTAACACAAAATGTCTCAGAGACACAGTAATAGGGAGGTTATACCTGCACTACATTTTTGGTGATTGCTTACTTGGTTCTGAAGTCATCCGTTGCCAGTTTAGCATTGTCAATGCTTAGGTAGATACCTCCATTCACTCTGGTTGCATTCTGAATCTGCAGAAGGTTTACATGAAGTCTTAGGTTATGCTACAACTACTGAAACTATTTAGCAAATCAGTAGATTCGAAAACAGAAAATGAATTTTAAATAGAACAAGAAAAGCTTTGCTTTGATAAATTGTTGGCATTCTTTGTTGCAGGTCAATACAATTATTAGACAATTTTTACAACATGTCTATTTATTATACTTTGGAGCAAAACGTTCTTCTGTGAATCAGTAATATTTGGATTCTGTTACCTTGTCTTGTAGCTCCCTGATGGTGGCCTCGAAGGGAGAGTAGTCTCGGGCAGAGGGTGATGTCTTGTTCTCCAGGAATTGTCTGATCTTCAGCTCAAGTTCAGCATTGGCCTTCTCTAGGGAGCGCACTTTTTGCAGGTAGGAGGCCAGGCGGTCATTTAAGTTCTGCATGGTAGCCTTCTCATTGGCTCCCACTTGAAAGTCCTGGTCACCTCCTCCAAAGCCTCCACCAAAGCCAAACCCACCTCCACCTCCGCCTCCAGCTCCAAAGCCAGCTCCAAAGCCTGCTCCACCTCCACCTCCAGCTCCGAAGCCATAGCCTGCTCCCCCTCCAAAGCCAAAGCCTGCACCACCACCACCAATCGAGGAGGATACAGTAGAGATGCGCACACCAGACCCTCCTGACCCACCGTGCATGCTAGGGGCACGTGCGACAACCCTGCTGCGGCCACTACCACCACTACTCGTGATTGAGAGGCAAGACCCCCCACCTAGACCAGGGCCCCGCAAGGAGCCACCGGAGGAGACAAAACTTCGGCTACTGAAGGTAGTCATGGTCTGCCAAGGAGGGAAGAGAATAGGCTCTGACCTGGAAGAGAAGGTGAGAGACTGCACAGCTAGGATGGAGAGCAGGAATTTATATGTTGCCTTGCTGACAAGAGGAGGAGGAGGAGGAGGAGAAGGAGGAGTGGGGTGGGATGATTAAAAAAATCTCATCTAGTTCTCCACCCAGTACATGGCCATGGGGCACAAGACTTGGCAAGGTGAAGCAGCAAGTGCAGGAAAGAAGGAGAAAGCATTTAATTTTGTACATTTGACCCCTTAGAAAGTTAATAATCCTAAGACCTCTAACCCAGTAACTTCTATGATTTTTCAGTAACCACTATAAAACTAACATTTAAAATATGTGGACTACTTATGAGAGACAGGGACTAAAGCACAGGCTAAGGTATCACTCTATATAAGGGGGTTAAGGGGTTAACACCAAACACCACACATGTGCAATTCCATAAACCCTCATTCCCAGATGCTCGCAAATCCCAGCAGTAATAGGGGGATGTGAGTATGCGCCAACATTCTTGTAATCACACACCCATCCTCAGGGCAGAAAAAAGCGAATACACATCAATGTATTGTCCCTGTAGTATATATTAGAAACCATCTCGATGTAACAGAATCATCTTCATGTGCATACAAAAACATGCATTTATCTGCATCACTTTTAAAAAGGGATTCTCGTGTGAAATACTGCCTACCAAAAGTTTGGGGACGCTTTTTAAAACCAAGATTGTGAAATGTTTTAAGCTCACCACATCCTGGAAACCTAGAGTATCTTTTTTTTTTTTAAACGAAAGAGTTTATTATAGTAATTTAGTGTATAGCCACTATTAAGTCTGTTAAAGCTAAAAACAAACTATTCAATTAACTACTACACTTACATACGCTATATTTACGCAAATACTGGGACTCCTGACCTTTAAACCAACGGAGACTTTATTTGCCTTTAAATGTATAGGATTTAATATGCAGTTGGTCTCCCCTCTGCAGTTACAACACCTTTCCACAAAACTTTAGAGTGTTTCTGAGGGAATTTGTGCCCATTCATTCTGTAGAGCATTTATGAAGTCAGGTCACTGTTGGACGAAAAAGGTGTTGGATAGGGTTGAAGTCAGGGCCAGTCAAGTTCTTCCACACCCAGCTCATCCGACCACGTATTTATGGACCTTGGTTTGTGCACTGAGACACAGTCATGCTGTAATAGAAAAGGGCCTTCCCCAAAATGGGTCCACAAAGTTGGAAGCATGGTGTTTTCTAAGATGTCTTGGTATGCTGAAGCATTAAGTTTGCCCATCACTGAAAATAAGGTGTCTAGCCCAAACCCTGAACAACAAATGTGTCCCAATACTCCTGTTCATATAAGGTAAATTAGGCTAGATTAGGAATAATGTCAGACCCCATATATAATTTGTCTCCCATGTCAGTATTCATCAGCGCATAAGATTTTTAGTCAAAATGTTAAAAATACAACCATCTATGAAACCTGTAGACAAGTTTCCATAGATTTGCTTACCACCTTTTTTCACAGGTACTATCAGTGCCACCAAAATGGTTCTGCATAGTATAAAAATATTATTTTACTCAAAAGTATTAACAACTTCTGAGATGCCACAATTTTAAATGGGTTCTTAAAAATGTAAATTTAAATTGGGAGAAAAAACATACATATAGGACCCTATTCTTAATAAAGAACTCTTTTAAAGGGTGCATAGTTAGCCAATAACTCATCCATTGAAACGACAATAAACCTATTATAGTGAGAATCCAAAATCTGAAAATGAAAGGTGTCCGAAAACCTTTGACAGTTGGTGGTAGAACAGCAGGTCAAAGTAATTAAAGAGGCCATTGCGTGCCCAGTAGTTATATTTCCAAGCCAACTGAGAGCTGGATATGATCAACACTCATAAAAACGTACTGCTCTAAGGAACTGGTTTTTTCGTCTGGAGCCAAGTCAACATTTACAGAACAGAACTCCTTTTGTCTCAGTTTCTGTTCACTTTTGGTTCCAATTATTAGCAGCATTGCAGTGTTTTGTCTATAAATGTTACTTAAAAGGATAAAGCAATGACTCATTATTGCCATCGCGGAAACAAATGTAAGCCACCATTATATATATAATAAACTGACTTCTTATTGAAGTGGGGATAGTAAAGTGTATGAATTACTATACATGTTTATAAGGGTGTGTGGTGTGCAAAATAGGCAAAGAAATTATGAGTCAGACTGTACTGAGGGACCTGAAGTCTTTTCAGAGCAGCGTGGCAGTCTGCCCTGGCCAGAATCCACACGCCACATTTTATGTGCCTAAATTGCATGGTGATGGTTTCAAACTGCGATCTAGATTTACAGGCATGCTGTAGCCTGCTGCTTCTTTAAATCATCTTCAATAGGAATGCTTTTCTTTGCCTTGTGAGCTTTGCTTGACAAAGAAAATGCATCTGCATGCTTTTCCTAATTTCCACAAGATTTCCCTGAGATTTCAGTCTTTTTATGTGTAAAAGCTAGCGTTATACTAATTGTTGGAACAATTGGTTGCATTCCGCTCCCAGAGCGTAAGTGAGGTCAGGTAGTGATGTTGGATGATTAGTTCTAGATCACAAACGCCAGTCCTACTGCATCACATCAGATGGAGATCCGCTGCTTTACAGCCCAGTGCTGGGGGGCTTTATACCACTTTAACTGATGCTTACCATTAAGCCTGGGGACCTTTGGCGACTCTTTTAGCAAAGCTTTTGTATGAAGATTATACAAGGTGTGTGTTTGAGGAACTTAATATATATGTACACAATTATATAAATTTTTTTGTGAAAAACATGTAGCATATGCGTTTTTTTAACTTGGTATTCCTCATTCTTTATTACTTTGACACTTAGAGATCAGTGTGACTCATCCATGCCACATGAGATGAGTGTAGTTAGTTCTTGTCAAGACCTGAGTGCCGTTCTCAAGACGATAAAATATCTGCAGTGGTGTGAACTTTGTTCATCCTCAAATAAATGTCACACATTAAATCACCCTGAATTTGTCTCTATAATAAGACTGTTCTTTTGATAATGCAGTCATAGCTAACAAAACCTAATATAATGCTATAAAGGCACAATGTATTCCAAAGATTCCACATTCAAAAATGTCATGACAAGTAAAATGAAGACATATTTAAGATTCTGGATTCAAGATGATGACACTATACAAAAAAGGTAATGCTGTTATTAAAGTACACTACATACCAAGAAATATCTTAAAACTATTCATACTCGAAATATTTTTCAAATAATTCCACTTTTCTGTTAAACTGTTATGCTGATATTATAAGCTGTAATGCAAAAAAGGTTGCATTTAATTAGGAAACGAAATAATTGAACATTACCAGTGGTATCAGACTTTTACACTCTATGTGTGCATTTATGTTTACCCTGCAGACTGGCATATGATCTCTACAATAAATAAGCATCATGGCTGCAAATGACTTAAAGTATGCAAAGAAATAAATGAGCTGCTTGTTCAGTCTTGAACAATATTCACAGTGTAGACGGAAATCATTGTGGTATCACAGTAATAAATACTCCTCCCAGTTATCCATTTTTTCCGTGCATGCTTGTCAATTAGAGGGTCCCACCCACAAAAATTTCTGCAAATCAATATTTTATTATATAACGGTGCATTTTAAGTTTGCTTTCTTTGTACTACTGGTGCATTTTTTAAACCCATGCCAATTTCAGTGCTTGGTGAGAGAGGACCAACATCCAAAAGAAATCGAGGCTCGGTGGTCAGAAATTAACCACACATGAAGACCTAGAGCATGACTAAACACATTTTGCATCAGCAGATGGGCTACCATCCCAGACTATGCACTAACAAGGTACAAACACAAGCATCATTTGTGTTATCCAATACAATTTACAATTGCTGTCCTGCGTATAACCACCAAAGAAATAAGAAGAAGAAGACAGTTTTGGTAAGTATCCTTGAAGTTTTAATCTTATACTATTTATCTCTGATAATGTGCCCAGTCCAGCTGTTATCTAATGATCTCAGAATATTTTTCATTCTGTCCAAGACTTTACCAGGTGCTTAACACAGTATGGACAGGGAAAGGCAGATTACTCTAGAATGAGAGAAAGGAAATGGATGGTCGGTGACTGTTCTTAGTCAAAGTACAGAAGTACAATTTACTTTTTGTCACTTAAATAAACTGCCACACACACATTGTGCCCAGGTAATTTAGGAAAATATCCAGCAAGAGGCTAAACGATGGATAATATGAATGCTTGTTTAGTCTGAGACATTAATTTTTACACAGAGGCGAGGATGAATATCATCTGTGAGCACACTCCCCTCCCTGAAGCTGCATTATATTGTGAACTGAATCACGTAACATGATCAATTATGTTGTGCCTAGAGCTGCCCATCTGCCCTGTTTAGACCTGCTGTAGCATTGTGTCATGACTCTCTCTTTTCTCCTTGTTCTCCAAGTCAAATGTTTGCTAATTCATGTCAGAGGCAAATTTCATCTCTTAAAAAGTTCATTGTTTTTTATGTTATTTGCTCTTTCACATTTTAAGTTTTCTGGTGTATTAAAGGGTTCATGTGTCATATTTTGTTGTATAATACCCATGGCCAATTTATTATATTGGCATGCCAAAGCAGCCATGATTCATATTTTCCAACTTCTCTTTTTCACATAGAATTAAACAGACTTTTTGAAGCTCTTGAGCTAAACTCTTTTATGTTTTTACAGTTTGTACCAGCAATTGTTCTGCCTGGCTTTTGGAGCCAGCAGGAAAAAAAAGTCGCCTTTTTGTTGTACTATCCAAAGTGCTCTGCTATGTGGAAGTTCTGCCAGGTTAGATGAAGTCTGAGCCTGCCTGGCTTTTTTCCCCAACAGCTTATTTTATCACACATACAGAGTGACAGGGACAGCCCAAATAAATGTTCAAATATTATGCATATGTGTGGTGTACTGCCTTAGCATTGAAGTAATATGAAATATATACAGAATTCAGTTGTCGGATTGTACACTCAGTCTAGATTTTCTGGATCATGGTCTGGATTTTCTTGTGGGCGCATCTGTTCACCAGATCCTTCATGATTTTCTCCCACTTCCTGAATGTGAATACAGTGCTCAAGGAACACTTCTAGAAAGTGTTCTGTTTCTAAGCCTTACTGTGCAAAGACGTGTGGAAAGGTCATAGTACTACTATGTTTAGGATACCTAAATGACTTTGCAAAAACAAATGCAGACAAAAAGGCTTTTGTACTCAAGATAAAGGTTAAAGCATTAATAAAATGATTGTGAAATCCATTCCTCATTTTCTACAGGGCAGAACATCCAGTGTATTAATTATGGGTGTGTCTGACAGTTTTAAGTGTTCAGAGAACATGTTCTGAATCTGACTGAGCTTGAGTTAAGAGGACAGAATTAGAGGAGTTGTACATAAATGAAGCTCACCATCTTAACAACTTTTTTTATAAACAAAGCTTATCCAGTTTATCCAATGAAGATTATTGGAACAAGTTTACAGGAACAATATGTATTTTATTAGAAAATTAGAAAGGAACAAGGCATATACAGAAATATAATACCATTAATTTAGTTTTTACTGGTTACAGGATTTTACCAGATGACAGAATGCTTGGTGATAATTTGGGTAAGAACAATGACCTCTAGTGGCTGAAAAGTATATAGGAATAATGGAGGGGTTTTCATGTGCTTGTTTTTGGAGAAGTTGTGATGCACTATGAAATCAGTATTATAAAATAATAATAATAATAATAGTGTTATGCAGCTTTCTCTGCTACTGGATTGTTCATTATTTAGCTCACATCCTGGACTTTCTCATCCACTGAGGTGGACACAACTTTCCCATCCACCAGCTCCTCCACGATAACCTTCACACGCCTCTGGATGTGAGGATTATGCTCTATGGGTAAATAACAGATGAAAAAATCTAATTAACAAACAACTAATTCAGTTGATTTTGAGTTGCTGAGTCAGTATTTGACAGTATATAAGAATGAGCCAAATAAAAAAAAAAGCTCTATGTTTTAATTACCCTCTTCCACCTTTTCCTCCACTTGAACAGTTTCGGTCAAAGTTTCTGTTACTGTTGTCATAGTTGAGGAGGTCATCTCAGTTCTGTGCACAAGACAAGTAAATAATTTCTGATAAACAGTGCGGTTTTAGTTTGTTTATAACACATAGACTCAAACCCAAAACTACCTTTACGTAGCTCCATACAACAAAAATCAATAGAAAATTTGTCTGCCTTTACAAAGACCAAATATAGAGCCTCACCTTTCCCACTCCTCCCCTTCCAGAAGCCTCCTGTATTCAGCAATCTCCAGCTCCAGCCTCATCTTGATGTCCAGCAACAGCTGATACTCAGTGGCCTGCTGTTGCATGTTAGCATTGAGCTGCTTAAGTTCCTCCTGCAGGTAATCTATGTGTAACTGCAGCTGAGTCAGCTGGCTGCTGTAACGCATCCCTAAATCAGACAGGTTTCTTTCCAGAACTTGATTCTGTACCAGAGAGGGATTAAGTCTTAGTGAACAGAAATTTAATTAGGACTTTTGTAAAGTACAGTCAAAGCAAACAGTACACACCTGCATGAGAAGTGCATCCTTTTCTATCTGCAGCTTCTCTGAAGTTCTCTTCAGTTCAGTGAGTTCTGTCTGAGAGGTTTTGATCTCCGTGCAACTGTTTGTCACCTGAAACTTCAAAGCTCCTGCCTGAAAAATAAATACAGTAAATCAGCGAAGAAAATGAAAGGCTAGATCAGCTGTTGGTCATTTCATAACCAGGAACGTTTCTTGTCATAGAAGAACATTTTTTGTTCCAAGAGCCATTCGATAGAAGAAAATGTTTTAAATGAGAATGTAAAACTCCCTTTTCTCTATTTTTCTACCAAAAGGTTTAATGTACAAAAATGGTTCTGTAGTGAACTTAAAGGGTTCTTTTTGGGCACCTGTTGTTCCTTTTGTTGTGATAGAATTGGAAAAACATGTGTTGCTGTTTATCCAACACCACATCTAATTAGTAACTACTTATTTTACATTTTTTATTTCAAACACTGAAGGCAAAAGCTCACACTGCAGTGTAAAAACATGGAAACAATGTCCTGCTCTTTCACTCCTCACAAGTATTTCCATAGTACAAACGCTATTGCTCCAAAATGGGCATAATTACAAGCTTCTATGTAATATTAGAATACCAAATTATGTTATTAACCATCCCCACCTATTATCCTAATTCACAGAAACATGCTTATTATGATTGCCATTTGGTCTGCTCCTTTTAACTGAGTGTGCAGTCCAAGTGTGATGAATTAATCTTTATAGTTTGTTCCTTTTTAAATGTATTTACAAGATTAGTTTAGTGTTTTTTGTTTACTCTTGTTTGACAAAACTAAAGTACAATTTTTAAAGTACAGTATAGTACGCTGTGCCATTTAGCACAATGACAAAATTAGCATCTCCAACAGATGGCACTACTTCCCCAAAAGGATTTAGATAACATACAGCATTGTCAATAGCAACTGAGTGGATGTAAACTTGGGTGCATATATGTGTGTGTGTGTGTGTGTGTGTTTGTTGCTTTAGTGGCTTTACAGTTTATTTACAGACCCTTACTTTTTTATTTACCCTGTAGACTGTTAACTGCAACCCACATGTTTTCCCTGACAAACCTTGCTCTGGAACCAATGTTCCGCCTCCCTGTGGTTCTTTGCAATGAGAGTCTCGTACTGTTCTCTCATCTCCTGTAGCTCTTTATCAAGGTTCACTGCTGGAGCAGAGTCAATCTGCACATTCACTGAACCAGTCTGCTGGGCAAGAAGCAAGTGCAGTTCCTGTATATGAAGGAACATAGCACAGAAACACCTGTGAAAATTAGCTGACTGATTGGCAGTGGGATAAAATTACAGGTGACCACACACAGAGATGAAGATACAGATATGTGAAAGAAAATAAAAGATGGGCGCACCTCCTCATGGTCTTTCTTTAGGTATGCCAGCTCTTCCAGCAACCCAGGGATCTGAAGTTCCAAATCTTTACGGGCCAAGTGAAGGTTCTCCAGAGTCCCCCGGAAACCAGCCACATCTGCTTCAACCGCCAAACGCAAGCCCATCTTATAGTCAAACCTGTAGAAAGTGAACTCTTAAATATACTAGGGTCATAACTGCATCTAATCATTTTTAAGTCAGAGATGTGTGTGCCTAATTAATGCCATTTATAGCATTGATCAAAGAGACATATGTAATAAATAAAAAAGCATAGTAAACCTAAATACGCTGCCAGAAGTGGGAGCAATACTGAAAAAATGTAAAGTTGAAAATATTTTAATATAATTTATTTTTAACTAATCTTTAAAAAATCCTTTACAGTAATATTTTTGCCCATTAAACAAAAAATGCAACAAACAGCAGAAAGTCAACTAACTTTATCTTAAAGTCAGTAACTGTCAGGCTGATACTGTCCAGCTGCAGGTGGAGCAGGCCGTTTTCCTTGGATCGGGCGACAATCTTAAACAAAGGAGACAAAAACATACACTTAGACAAAATACTTCTACAAGTTCAGGTTGCACTAATAAAGTGGGGCTAAGCGAAACATTATTAAGTGGTTATCAACCATGTATCTGTGTCACGACCCTACCTTGTTTAGGCAGAGAAAGATAGAGAGCACCAACGCGGACTGGCATATTGAAATAAAGAAA
>JBBJLR010118193.1:0-19892 GCA_037577145.1 Brachypetersius gabonensis | reverse complement strand
CCCCCCCCCCCCCCCCCCCCCCCCCCCCCCCCCCCCCCCCCCCCCCCCCCCCCCCCCCCCCCCCCCCCCCCTCCTCCGGCGTCACAGGAATGCATGAATGCATCTATTTTTGCGGTGAACAGATGTGCTGTTCTCCTCACACACAGCGCGGTCGGGTGGGGTGGGGGTGCGCCTCTGTTAGTGGCGGAAACACTGCAGCCCACAAGAAAAGCCCCTTCAGGACCAGATGAGGAGATGGGGGACCGGCGGGTGGGGGCTCGTGCCAGGGCCGGCTTGGCGTGGTGGGTGTGGCTCCGAGAAACGTCATGGGGGAGCGGTCGGGCACCGTAACCACGCTGACCTTTGGGGGTGGGGGGGTCCGCTTTTCAAACAATACAGCTCTTCACCAACACCAGCTGAGGAACCTCAGAACTTTAAGGCGATCCAGGTCTTCTCACTGCTTTAATCTCCATAGAAATACAATGACCAGGAGAACCTGACCCTGAGGTCACCGTGTCGGTACCTGACCTCCTTAATGCTCTCATCCAATCAAATCCTCACAGCAATGTTCCAACATCAGTACCTGACCTTACTAATGCTCTCATACAATCAAATCCTCACAGCAATGTCCCAACATCAGTAAATTATCTGTTAAAAGTGTTAATGGGGTGTCGGTCACATCACATTTATTTATGATACATACTGATGTTTGACAATCGGATACAAAACGCGGCACAGTTTGGATAATAAATGTTTTATGACTTTACGTTAAAATACAAAATATGCCATTTGCTCAGGCCACATTTTATGTTTTCTTCCAATTCAGAAAGTAAATTAACAGTGTTTGTATGAAATGCAGCAGTGTCTCTGTAGAGGTTGTGTCTTTATTTATCAAGAAAAAAAAATTATTTGATGTTTGGCCTCAAAATCAACAACACAACAACAGGAGAAAGAAATGTGTGAGTGGTGAGAGGTGTTCGTCTCCCTGGCGGGTCGGGCACAGAGGCCCAGTGTTCTGTCCCTACCCCCACCCCCGTTCCCCCCCGGCTGAGGGCACGGCAGAGGGACGTTCTTTGTCCGCGGCTCTGGGCCGGCGTGACCCAGGGTCGACCCCATTCCCGGAATCTGCTGCCCAAACTGGTGCCGTGGGCGCGCTGGCGCTCTGGCCGGCCCTCGAGGTCCGGGACGCGGCACTGCGGCTCGATAACATCTCCTGTTTCAGCCGCAGGGAGGGGGTCTCGCGTTTCCTTCCTGCGCCGGTGTGCCTTTCCGATCGATGCAGATCTGAGAGCGCCGCTTTTAGAGCTCTGAGCCGTAGATCCAGGGTCAGCGATACTCTCCTGTTGGGCAATGCGGTAAAAATAACTGGTTTGTTTCTAACAGGAACGCACGCAGATGGAAAACGGGATACGCTACCGAGGAAAAGAGATGAATACACCGCACTCTGGTATCATACACTGTTCCACAGGCCCAGTATCTTCTACCACCAGTGAGGAATGACAGGCCGGTTGATTTGAGGACATCTAAACATGCTGTCACACGGCACGCTTCTAAACACCCCCCGAGGGTCTCAGTGGAACGGTTCTCTCCTATCCCGCTTTAATCACTATCCACATCCATGTGTCCTGGAGTGTAGCTTAGCGCTAATGTAGACATGCTAAAGCTAGTGTAGTAACAGTATGTGACTGTGTTACGCTCTCCTGTCAGCAGGAGTCGACAGGAAACAAAGCATTTTCTGCAATGATGAGTCAAATTTTGACATTTTTACCATTTTTTTGCAAGTACGAGGTTTATTTACTTCTTACTGAGCTTACTTTGTGTATATAAACTACTTTGATCAGATCTCGACCCGGTGCCAGTGGAAAGGACCCGCCAGAGTTTGTGAGCAGAATGGATGGCGCCCCACCCAGTTACGGCAGTGGCGGATGGACCTGCACGGCGGACGGAAAAGAAACCCGAGTGGGCGATGACACCATGGGAAACAAAACCGTTGCCAAAGCACAAAGAGACGTCAGGGTTTAGGTTGGTGGTCCGAGTGGCGACTCCAGCACAGCTGAATGGGATCTTTTATACCGAGAGCTTTGTTAACATTTTCCCCCGGCTTCTTAATTCGCTCTTTAAATCCACGTTATGGGATCATTAAAGCCAACCCAGGCGCAGTTCGGCCCTCACTCTGTTTCACTGGCAAACCGGCACGCCGCCCGCTTTCCACCAACATGGCAGCGCAGCGGCTGGAGATCGACTACTGAGACCACTTTAATAACAGAACTATTAAAAACATTCAGCTTCTCATTATAAAGATCATCATCAGGGAGACGTGGGGGAAGACGGAAGAGAGAGAGACAGAGAGAGAGACAAAGACAGAGAGAGGGAGACAGAGAGAGAAACAGAGAAACAGAGATAGACAGAGACCGGGACGTACAGATAGAGAGAGAGAGAAAGAGAGAGGAAGGGAGACACAGAATGAGAGTGTGAGAGAGTGACAGAGAGACAGAAAGAGGGAGAAAGAAAGAGAGAAAAACAGACAGAGAGAAACAGAGAGAGAAAAAAACAGAAACCGATAGATAGAGACAGGGACGTACAGAGAGAGAAAGAGAGACAGAATGAGAGCGACAGAGAGGGAGAGAGAAAGAGTGAAACAGACATAGATACAGACAGAGACGGAGATGAAAGCTGAGGGGAAAGTGATGACAGTACATTCCCTGTGTTTCAGGTTCGAATGTGAATTATTCATGACTGCCTTCAGGAACTGGATATTTTTCGAGGCTGTGTTGGCCGTGTGCTTTCTCAAATTATCATGAGTAAGAAGAGGATGAAAAATCACTGCAGCTGCAATTTGGGAGCAAACAAAGAGTCACAAGCAGCACAAAGACTGGAGCTCAGAGCGTAAACGCTTCACACTCATGTCCAACAACAGCAACACAATTACTCACAGCTCCTTTACTGAGAGACGTCTGATACTTTCAGGTGTTCCTGCACTTTCAGCTTTTATAATCTTGATCAGAACAGGATGGACCTGACCCTGAGGTTGCCGCAACCACCGGGTCGCGGACTGGTATCAATCTGTGAGTCATTTGGTACCGGGTCGCATAGAAAGAATAAAAATATTTTACTGCTGTCTCTGTCACGATACGGTACATCAGAAATTTAGCCCATTCAGTACCTCACCTCACTAATGCTCTTAAACAATCAAATCCACACAGCAATGTTATATCAGTGAGTGTCTCAGCCCAGTCTACTTTCTAAAATTAGAGAAACCAATCAGAACAGAGCTCATTTACATATCTCAATCTTAAAAGGCACAGTAACTAGAAAACTTGTTTGTCTCTAAATGGTACTGGGGAGAACAGTTGCATAGAAACGAATTAAAACAGCAAAAAACAAACAAAGTCTTAAGTGGACCTGCATAAGAAGACAAATCTCAACAAAAGTGATGTTCACTGATTACTTTTCTTCTGTTTTTCATCACGTTGCAGAACCGTAACCTGTCTGAGAACAGCCGGAACCAGCCGGAACAGGCCGAGGTCATGGCTAAAGGGGAAAGGTCAGCGTTCCTTGTATGGAGGCTGCGGGCCGGAATGTGGATAAACGATCCAGCGAAGCCCGAGGCCCCTGGGGTCTGGGCCCCATTGAGGACAGAGTCTTTCACCACATGCTGAAGGAGGTTCCTCTGCAGTGGAAACCAGATGCTGCATGAAGGCTGTATGGGAGAGGAAGATCTGACCTTGGGGGCTCAGGAGGAATACTCAGACTGTGCAAGTTCCGTGAAGCTTCCTTTAAATGAACCCATTACATCGGTTCTGTGACCTGGATAACTCCAGACCAGCGTGATCAGAGCTTTGACGGACGTTTAGGTAAGTGTTTCTTCTGCCCCAACAGAAGAAACAACTTTCAAGTCTCAAGTTATTTATTGTCCTACACTGTTCTTGTAATAATGTTTCATTGTTATCTGTGTATCACAAGGGGGCCATACAGCGAGTACCTGAGTACCTGAGCATTGGCAGAGCTATATTATCCTGTACGCTGCTGTACTATATTATACTGTACTGTATTATACTGTACCAGAAGGGGTTTCTATAAGACTACAGGTGAAACAATTTTTCACCAAGAAAAATAATGCAAAAAAACTGCACGGTTACTGCCTACTGTGATAGGGCAGTTCTCCACTTCAAAATGACTGATGTAAGACTGTGGCCAATCACCACCTTTCTTTTCACTTTGTTTGGTTTTATGTACTTTTATTATTAAAATTATTGTAATTAATATTTATTTTATTTTTTATTATTAATCTATGAGTGCACGGAAGGAAGGGTTAGAAAGAGGTTAGATATGTTTTCTTGGGATTTAGAAATATTGTTAATTACGCAAATAAACTTTACTATTATGTGTTTGTAAGATATGCACAAGAAAATTCCTTCTATATTTTGTTGTGATTTAACACAATGAGGAGAATATATATTAAAATGTGAGGCAGCAAAAGCAAAACATGCAGGTGAAGAACTTAGGGCAAGAAAATCAAGCTGCCCAGGGGCACGGTGAGGTACTGAATTGGTTTTTCGGCGCACCTCAGCGTGACCCGAATAGTGTCCTGAAACACCACAACCTGAAACTCGGCTGACGTGAAAAGGCCTCGAGTGAGTCAGACTGCAGGAGCACGAAAAATTTATCTCAGCTCCCTGATTCTACTCTTGGTTCTCTTACAAATCAATTTCTGTAATGACTCACTTCCAGAGAGACTGGATGGCAATGGGTAAGCAGGACAGTTTTAATTACCTTTATGTTCGTGAGATGATAAAGCAGAAGGTGGTGAGAAGACTGTAGCCCTTGATCTCCCCGTCAACACCCAGGCGGTACTCAAACTGTAAACACCACCAGAGCACTCAGGCCTGGTCCACAGGTTCATGTATTTTTTTAAAAAGGGGCAGGTGGCACAGTGGTTAGGGAAGGACCCCTGCAATCAGAAGATTGTGGGTTTGAATCCCAACACTCCTAGTGACATCACTGAGGTGCCCTTAAGCAAGGCACCGTCACCACACACTGCTCCCTGGCACCCCTCGTTGATGGCAGTCCTCTGCTTCACATGGTGGATGGGTTAAATGGGTTCAACACCGAGAAAGAATTTCACACCGTGTGGTGTGTTCACGCGTGACTATAAGGGAACACTTTACTTGCATTCGTGTGGACGGGACCTTAAAGTGTGAATGACGCAACCCCCTTAAAATTCTTTGCTTCAGCTTATGCTCAGGCCAAAGCTCTGCTGGAGGACGAGCGCGGGGCTCATCTGCCTTAATGATTTCTCATTTCCTTCAAAGTGGGTGCAGGACATAAATACCAGGATGCCAGGGGAAAAAAAAAAAGACTATAGCTGCTCCCCAGGGAGGAACAAAAGGAGCGGCAAGACTTTCAGCCAGATCAGTAGTTCAAAAGTGTGATAGGAGGATTCGCTCATCTCAGTCTGGATTTCACTTCATTTAGAGATCTGGGTCTTTTTTTCAGAGCCAAACCACTGGTGTAACGTTAGAAAAGTTTCAGATCAGTTTGCAATCAGACCTGCTGTACACCTCACCGTCACCTTCTTCCAGTCAGTCAGTTCATCCATCCATTTTTCAATCTATCCATCCATCCATCCATCCATCAAACCATCCACCATACCATCCATCCATCAACCCATGAATCCATCCATCCATCTGATGAATTGAGGTCTTCATGTAATCCAACGAAAGTCTACTTATTTTTTTTAAATAAATAATTTCTGATTGGTTCTCGTATATTGCAGCTCATTCAGAAGACAGCACAGGGCAGAAACACTCAGAACTTCAGCATGAATGGGCGGGGCTAACCTGCTGTAGGCAGAATAAAGAGATGTGACATCACAAAAACTGATTTGAAAATGGGCTGTGGCTGCAGTTGGACTGTGTGGATGGGGCAGTGAATATTTTCATACTTTGTCTTTTTAATTCCAGTCAAGTGATGACAGTGACCCTTTAATATGTTGAAAGGAATAGAAGTCGTAAAATGTTGCAGTAAAATCTCAATACTGTCTTTCTGTCCATATCGTTCAGCTCTATTTCAGGCTAAAATGTAAATAACTTTCAGAAACAATTCAGATCAGATTTGGGTCATTGAAAATTAACAATGCGGGCATGTCCTACACTGCTCACGGTTGGTATGTAGGATAGCAGGATATCACTAAACATCTCCTCTTTTTTTTACTTTTTATGGCAATACTGAAATTCTCTACATTTTTATATCAAGCAGTTTGGATTTCCCCATATAAACCTTAACTAACACCCAGACCACTGAGCAAGCGATAACGTCACACCAACACTATTACACCATGACTGAATGTTTCATTCAGGGTTAAAATGAATAATTCAGCATAACTTTGACCTCAGTGTTAGACTTTGTGATGAATGAGGGACATAGCTTATCATGATATAAACATCTTTAACAAGGGCACGGTATAAAAAAAGTCAGGACACCAGACGCCTAGTAAAATGAAAGAGGAACTGGATGGAACCAAGTATTTTTTTTTTTAATCCAAAACGAATTTGGGGCGGGGCATAACCTTTAATGCTTTTGACTTTGGGGTCATCAGAGGTTTGACTGAAGTCTTCTCCATCTGGCTCAGGTTCTTTGCTGGACTTGTTTCTGCTACAGCAGTTTCTCGAGGTTTTGAGTGTTATGGTGTCATGTGGTTACCTGAGTGAGGACATCCAGTTGACCCACTATGTGCTCCAGGGTGCTGGCCAGTACAGCCGGAACACCGGCGTCTGGTTCCGCCTGCTGATTCTGCTCCGGGCTCGGAAGGGGCGGAGCTAGAGGTCCCTGGGAGGCATGGCTCAGTTGACCTGCAGCTCTACCTGAACTCCTGACATGAAGGAGCTCTGTGGAGTCTGGAACCTGCAGGAGGATTCAAACAAGAAGCATAAAACCCAAAACAACTCATTTGTTTTATTACATTTCAAACTGACAATTACAGTGTTAGTATTTAAATGCTGTTACAAGGGCTGGACCTAATACCATTTTACATATGACGAATATTCTTTACATCTCTATTAATACTAATTTATTAACTTGATTAATATGAACTAACTTAACTACTTAATCACTATAACCATCAACTTAACTTTATTATAGCTACACGGCAGCTTTATTAATGTTACCCTGTTAACATTATTAATGCTACTTAATTAACACTAACTTAAACAACACCTGATAAACAGCACCGTGCAAAGTCTAGACTCCATCATTCCTTTATATTTTGTTGGTATTTTCTTGTTGGTGTAAAAATCCTATTTTCTGTCAGATTAAATGAAAGAAATGTGAACAAATGTTTTACTGACAGGCTGCAAAGTGTCTAAAGATACAAGAAACCACTCAGCATTCAGCACCACCAGTATACTGATCATCTGGAATCATCTGCTCCTGGTTCTTCACTGGTTCAAGACTTCAGTTAGATGGTCTTTGTTCTGCTTGAATGATTCAGCCGTAGGTCACTGTGTGTCTTAACAAAGAAAAACATGCCTCTGAAACTGGTCTGGTTCAGGGACTGGACTGGAAAAAAAGTGTCTTTGAAAGTCCTTCAGGAAGTCTGGAGAACTGTTCCTCATGACCACATTAAAGTACAAGAAAATTTAAAAAAAAGCAGAACAAATGAAGGAACGAGGGGTCAAGACTTTTGCACAGTCCTGTACTAGGAAATGATTTGGAAATTGAGCTTAATCTGAATCTTATTTACAAAAAAGGAAGACCTTCTGTGGCCTGTTAACCACATCTTCTCCACAAATCTGATGAACTGTATCTTCATTATGGTGAAGACTGATAGAAGCACGTAATGAGGGCAGAAAGCGGAGAAGAATCCTGGGCAGAGCTCCTACCCGACCAGCTGAGCGAGACCAGAGTTCTGTAGATGTGTCTTTTCTAGCGTTCTCAGCTCCACTGTCTCCAGGATTCAGAAGGTCTCACAGCCCTTCATGCTGCTGTGCTGATGTCATTTGCTCTTGGGGGCATTAATATTTCAGCACTGCAGATCCAGCTCAGCTGTGGGTTAAACGTCCTGCTCTAGGGAGAAACGCCCTCCAGAAGAGAGCCCACAGCTCAACAACTGCACTGGAAAAACCCCTTTCATTTTGCAAATGGCATATATGTATGTATATATACACATTAATCTCCCAGTTTAATATTTCTTAAACTTTCTTAAATATTTAATAAGTCTTTGCATGGCGCTAATGCTAACCGCTAATGCTAACAGTATTTCTCTCTCTCCCTATGAACCAATATTTCCTACCTTGTCCCTGACTTAACTGAGCATCAGCACAGAGAGCCGTCTTGTGATTTCCACAAATGCTAATGGTTTTTTAAGCAATAAAGTTTTCTGATTATTATTATTTATTTACGTTTACATTTGCTTTATGGGTAATGCATTAAACTGAGTTTTAAATGAAACTACAGTGTTCTGGGAGCATATTTGGGGGCAGATTTAGGGATTACACTATAAAAATAGGCATTTGTAGGCTTTTTTTTTTTTACCAAAACACAACGCGTTTTTTCAATATACGCGGGTGCTCTTGGAACGTAACTCCTGCGAAAAGAGGGGGTTTCTGTATATTATACTGTACATTTACTGTATACATAGCATGGCGCATAGTAGGGCTATGAGATACGAGTCTATCAGAGGAGATGAGTGTATGATCACATGGTAAAACATCTTGATCCTGGAGACGTCGCAGGGAAAAATAAACAGGTGAGAGACCGCGCCGGCCAGGAGGACAGCTGCTCGCCATAAAGCTCCTCCTGAAGACATCTGGCCGACAGAAGCCGGTCGAGCACCTCTCACTGGTTCGGGGAGGGTAAATATTTGCACGTGCGACCCTGGTGATTTCTAGGCAAACAGGGTGGCGGTGATGTTCACTGGCTTTGGCCAAAAACAAGCAGGTCTCTGAACTGTAAACACAGCAGACCCTCAAACAAACCTATATTTCAGAATCAGAAAACTTTATTGATGCTGGAGTAAACCGCCTAATTTACGACTGCACAGACACACAGAGACAAGAACAATATAAACTATAAAGACTAAATACTGAAGAAGTATAAAATACACTATTATTTACATACAGTGGTCCTGTGTGTGTTTGTGTGTGAGAGAGTGTGTGTGTAAAATGCACAGATTGCTATCCTTCAAACTATTACAGTGTGAGCTGTGTAATAATAGGAAACGCCTTCGTGTTTGTTGAGCAGCTTTTCTATGTTCACTCCTAATTCAGTTTCTGATTCTCTGCTCTTAACATCCCTGTTTTAAATGTTGCAGCTGTAAAATAATGTGAGTGTAGTTTAACATTTCCAAGGTGTAATTAGTTATTTATAAGTATGCGTTCCGATTTTTGTGTGCAATGTTGAATCACGTGTGTTGAATAGAGTATGAAACAACAGTGACATGCATATTTTTACACAGGCACACACTCACACATTACAAAAGCAATAACCTGGATAAAAAAATACGATGAGGTGTCTTATGTTTTTCCATGACTGTATTTAGGGGCTAATGCGGCCCCTCAGACTGAGCAGGGAATGTTGTAAAGGCAGGACAGGTAACACACACTGTTACAATGTGAGTAAGACCATAAACGCCGAAGGGTAAAAATGAAAACATCTGAGATGGAGAGAAGAGGCCAGACTTGGCCGGTGCTGCGGCTCCACCTGTCCAACTGCGGCGCCGCTTTCCAACCGCCGTGGAAACCACCGCAGCCTGCCAGCGGAGCTCTGTGACACAGTAACCAGTGGAAACCTTTCATCGCCGCTGGGGCTTTGATGACTAACCCTGGGCTTCTGGGAGAGACGTCTATTATGACTGCGAGTGCGAGATTGTCTTAATAAATGTGCTTGATCCTCTCAAATGCACGGGAAACACGGCGAACATTTGACCATTTGGCAGCTGTGAGTAAACCCTCCCTGCGTTCCGATTGGTCCCTGGCTGATGGTGCGAGGTGAGGACGCCACAAGGTGCATTTTTGCAGTGCCTGGTAAATGGCAGTGCCTCGCCAGTTCAAATATTTACTCACGGAGAAGTATACCCTTACGTAAATAATGTGCGGCCGGGCCCAGTGCCTTCTGGGGCTATATTTAATCCAGTTAGACTGGACCCGAGCCCCAACACTAACACAAGACTCCATACGGAACCAGGCAGCAGAACGCTGTGTAATCGGCTGTCAGGTGCTCAGAAAGGTAAATTTATCCAGCCTGCCGCGTGTATGTGCCGCTCCTTAGAACCTGTCATCAAAGGCCCTAGTAATGGATGAACACTTCCTTGTGCTGTTTAGTGAAATCAATATTGGCTAATTGAATGTTTGCTGAGGTGCTGCAGTCTTTCACCAAGAGATAAACGCCACTCATCATAAAATCTGATATGAACACAAACTTATCATTACTAACACGCCACGACAGGATAAAGGCAGCAGACTGTTAGTACATTAATTACTACAGTTATATTCATCCATCGTGTTTAAGGAACTGTAGAAATAATCCCAGGTTATATTAATCCTCTACTATTAGTTGTAGAATTAATCCCAAATTTGTATAGACTGTTGTCATAAAACGGTCTACAAAAATAATTCTACATTCTATTAGTTTTGTGCTATAAAAAATGGATCACTGAAACAATCCCAGGCTATACCAATCCTGTGCTTTCAAATGAATCATAGAAATAACCCCAGATTATTTTAATTCTGTAATGTAAAATGAACCACATAAATAATCCCAGGTTATATTAATACTCTACTACAAAAATGTAGAAATAAACTCCCAGATTATAATATTGTCCTACTGCAGCTCCTTAGTTTTTTGAGCTCTATGGATGTTTTGAGGGCGCGTCAGACGGGCTGGCCCAGTTTGTGGTCTTGATTGCGGCACCGTCGGAGGCAGGTTAGGTGCAGCTGAAATGGAAGAGTTGGTTTGGTCCAGTGAGTATTGTGTGTAATTACATGACTCCACCTCCAAAAGAGCAACCACCTGTCTGTCTGGATTTAAGGCTAGTTTATCTAGCCCATGGCGTGACTGGTGGAGTCCAGGGGCTTCAGCAGAACCAGGGAGACAGAACCAGGCTGGAGAGAGAACTTCAGGAAAGCAGAGAGAGCTCCAAAAGGCAGGATTAACTCTCGCTGAGTGGAGCTCAGCAATAAAACAGCTGCTCAAACACACACACACTAACACCCTCCTGATGAATCACCTGGACTGGAAAAACCAACAGTGGAAAATTTCCCAGGGCCCCAATGAAACTTTGGATCGCTCCAGTCTGACAGAGCCATCAATACCGGCTTCCTGCACACACAGCCATTCATTAGGCCTCCACCCGCCCGCACGCTGAACCACTCCCACCCACTCGCACCCTCCCCGGCACGCCAAACCACTCCCACCCGCCCGCACGCTGAACCACTCCCACCCACTCGCACCCTCCCCGGCACGCCAAACCACTCCCTCCCGCCCGCACCCTCCACGACACGCCAAACCACTCCCATCCGCCTGCACGTCAAACTGCTCCCACCCACTCACCCGCCGAAAAGCTCCTACCTGCCGCTTGCTGAGTTGCTCCCATCCACCCCCTAAACCGAACCTTAATTACTTTCATATACCTTCAGTCCAGAGTTCCCGCATCAGAACAGTTTCCCGCGATTCGAGTGTTCTTGTGGGCAATAAAAAAATTAAAAAAAAGAAAAGGGCTGGATCCGGCCCACTAGTTGAATAAAAATAGGTCTTTGTAGGCCTTTTATAAACACATTTTAACACGTTTATTCTCTTGGAATGTAACCCGTACAATTGCCGGGGGTTTCCTGTAAGTATATCTATAGGCATAAAAACCTACATATATATATTTACAGTAAACCCCACCCCCGCTATTCGCAGGCGGTTACTTTCCAAGAGCACCCGCGTACAATGAAAAAACGCATTGTTGTGTTTTGGTAAAACATGCCTATTTTTATAGTGTAAACCCTAAATATATCGTTGCTAGGTTACAGGAAGGCATTTCAACAATAATAATAATAATAATAAAATTAATAATAATAATAATAAATATGCTCTCAAAACATTTTAATTTGATTTTAAACTCAGTTTAATACATTACCCTTAACAAAAATATTAAGGCAAGCCCGACAGATTGCACTGTAATTCATGCACATGCACTTTGGTATCAACAGGTAAATACAGTATTAAATGAGTGTAATTTTGAGTAAAAAAATACAGAAATTTTGTAAAATCACCAATGATTTTTAAAGTTTAATAATTTATTGTTCAGCGGCGCATCTTATTGTAGAGACGCAGACATTTAGACGGCTCAACAGCCTCTTTAAATTTAATTTACAGTACAGTAATAAAACTACTGTTTTTTTTTCTTCTTCGATATATCTAAGAAAGTTTGTAAAGTGCGCAATGCCGACATTACTAGTTGGGGTGCATCCACAAAGACTTTCTCAACATCGGGATTAATTCATCATATAAAATCAAAACATCCTGATCGAGCACAGAAGATGCGAGACCCTTATATAAACAACCAGCACGATAACGAGGGGGCGTCGCCTGCAGTTTCCGTGCACGTGCGGTGGGTTCAATTATTAGTTCAATTCTCAGATAAAATCTGACTGAAACCGCGACTACTGATCCGCATATAAGCAGGGGAACACTGTATATATACACGTATCTTACAGTCCAGGGTCCAGGCTATAGACTGTTGATTCAGGAATAGAGGTAGGTGCCACTACGCATGAGCCATTATGAGCAGTTCAAGAGAAGTCAGAGTAGTGAGTTCTTTAATGAATGAACAATGCTGAGAAGGATTCCCTACCCTGCTCCTGTAAATCTGGTCCAGCCAGCGGAACGGAACAGCGGACTGTGTGTGTTCAGAGAGTCTGTAGAACAGGCTTGCTGTAGGGGGTGTTTCCAACAACACCTGAATAAAAGCTGCTCAGATCATTACCGCCTCTGTGTTGCTCCTTTTCTGCAGACGAAGTTCCTCCACCGCCTGCACCTAAGATCCACCACATCTTCACCTGCCCTCACTGCTTCTACCACACTCTGGTAGAAGATCTCACATTCTCACATCTGTCCACAGCGGTCTGCTCACATTCACATTCTATAAATATTACGTGATTTCATCTCAGTTATATTCCAGCATCAGTACCTGACCCCACTAATTCTTTCAAGTCCTGACAAAAAAAACATACAGATTATACACATATATACACATCTCTCTCTTTGTTGTGTGTGTGCATGTATGTATCTATGTATGTATGTATGTATGTATGTATGTGTGTAGTGTGTGAGTGTATATGTGTGTGTAGTGTGTGTATGTATGCATTGGTGTGTAGTGTGTGTGTATGCTGTATGTGTGTCTGTATGGGGGGGTGTGCTGTAGTGTAGATCTGGATGCTGAATGCTCCTCAGGCCCCTCCCAGCTGCTGCTCGCCTGTCTGTGCACGTGAGTGGGGGTGTGTGAAGGCGGGCCGGGGGGGGCACAGATGTGGAGCAGGGGGATTACATGAAGACCGTGAGTGTGAGCGTGTGTGTGATCTGTCGGTCGTGGGCGCTCAGCCTGAACCCCCCCACTCTCTTGTGTCGTTTCTGTCTTTATCCGCCTCCCTCTGTCACACGGCGTACTGCAGGAGAAAAACCGGCTTCGGATCAGAGTGGCGATGAGACACTGTTTCACAGTCCGTATTCAAGCCAACATCTCACTTTCAGGATGAGATACACTCAATAAAAGTTCACATGAATTTCATTATCTTCGCTGAAAATCTCCCTAAACGAGTTCAACACCACCAACTCCCACACAAAGGAGGTCAAGACCATTTAAAGCAAATAATTCCATTGAATATTTCAAATTCACTGTTTAACTCATCCACAGTGTGAACAGTGTGTATTCAAAGTGCGCGTGTGTTCAGAGTGCAAGTGTTCAGTGTGAACAGCGTGTGTTCAGTGTGAACAGCGTGTGTTCAGAGTGAACAGTGTGTGTTCAGAGTGCAAGTGTTCAGTGTGTGTTTGGTGTGAAACAGTTGATTATAGAGACTCTGATTTCAGACCCACTCCCCTGTGAATGTTTGTATGGATGTTGATGATTTAAAACGGTGAATCTGAATTAAATCACTTTTCTTTGGGGACTATTTTACCTCACCCTGCAGGGTGGTGGTGGCCTAGTGGTAGGATACTTGCCTCCGAACCAAAAGGTCACAGGTTCGAATCCTACCTCCAGCACCACCACTGGGTCCCTGAGCAAGACCCTTAAGCCCAAGTTGCTCCAGGGAGACTGTCCCCTGTAGTTAGAGAGTGGAAGTCGCTTTGGATAAAAAGCGTCTGATAAATGCCATAAATGTAAATGTATCCCTCCACCACGAAAAGGTTTAGTTTTATGACCAAAATCTTCTCAGAACTCTGGTAGAACAACGTCTCAGATGTCAAGCGACGCAACCAGAACCATTTGATGGAACTTTCTGTGAGGAGATTTAAGAGGCAGACATCTAGTGGCCAGGGACATAAAAAGGTGATGGAAAGGTCAAGCTTTGGTTTCTGTGCAAATAAATGATCATTTTTCACAGCGCTGATGAGGAATATGATGTCGAGGCTGAAAGAGGCGGAGTTTGTTTAACAGAGAAAGACACAGATAGAGAGAGAAAGATGTCCGTGTGTAACACGGCGTATTAGAGCACAGAAATATGCGCTGATAATTCTGGCGTAATTAATTATCACTGTTCCATTCAGAAGAAAGGGACCGCTGAATAAAGAATGTGAAGATCTAAACTGCAGTGGTCAATACTACGCAGTGATGTTCTACAAGCTTCTGGTCCTAAAACTGAATCTATTCATGGTGGAGGGATACATGCAGCACATTGTGAGGTAAAATAGTCCCCAAAGAAAAGAGATTTAGTATAGATTCACTATTTTAGATCATCAACACCCATATAAACACTCAGGCACGTGGAGCTTTACTGGCGGCTAGAGAATAAAATGGCTGGATTTATGTTGGTTCCAAAAAACGTTTGGACGCTCGTTTGTATTGTTAAGGAGGGAAAAAAACTAACTACAGAGTGAAACTGAAATAGGCTGGAAAGGAGGATGTATGCAAATGCATTGTTTTGTTGTGACATCACAAAACCAGCAAATTCAAAATGGACTGTCCTAATCCATGTCATATGAACGGGGGAGATTTGGGAGCATTACACCAAACTCTTATGGGGAGAAAGTGAGTAACATTCTTTTTAGGGTCTTTAAGGTGGATAAAGTGAGACTTTCTTCATAACTGGGTTAAAAACACCTAGTTTTTGGAGAACTAATACATAGATTCAAACAAGACGAGGGACGTCTTACGTCAGAGCACACCGAGCGAGAGCTCCAGAAGCAGGATAATGAAGCTCTGAAAAGCTATTTTCAATGCTAGAAGACGCAGAGAAGAACATGCTACCATTACTTAAGATTCAGACTGAAGGGACGCAACTCAAATGCAGCTGACAAACATAATGAGCCTATTAAAGACCATTAAAGGGCCGCGGTAAAAGCATTCCGGCGAATTACAGTGTACTGAAGGGCCTGGCTGACATTTACAGAAACACACAAGCTCATGAAGTCACCACTCTTCTCAGAACCTGATCTTCAGAAAGCTTTCTGCAAGGGCTGAGGACCACCACACAAGCCAAACAGGTCCAGGATTAAGTCGAATGGAGAGAAAATACACACCATGGACCAGATTTTGGTATTTTCTTCTTGTTCAATACCAGCGAAAGGTTTCTCACCATTAATCCATTTACTTCATAAACTGCAGACTCTTACTCTTGTTAAGGACTGGAAAGGAACTAAAATGGTGAAAATACGGTGAATGTATTTGCTAATAAAGAATATGGAGTGTATTTTTAGGAAATATTAAGTGAGAAACATGTGATGTGATCTGTGTGATCAGAACAAAAACAGGAAACAGATCAGCGGCAGGGTATTCAGAGCAGGTGATATTTTCAGACTGAGCCCCTGGTCTGGAGATGAGGGAGATAGAAGAGTGTGTGCTGGTCTCCATTTACTGCTGTGAGTAAAAGGTCTCTCTGAAAAGCTGCAGGCCATTGATTCCTGCAACAGTAGCCCGGGGTGGCGTGGAGGTCAGGGTGTGCCGTGAGGAGAGCCGGCGCTGGAGCTCGGCCGTGCCCTTGGTGATGTGAGTAACACTCCCGTTGCAGGAGAAGCGCTGAAAAAGCCTGAAACACAACACCTGTGGTTCCCCTCCATCACTACAGCAGCACTGGAGCTCCAGCACTCTGACATCTGACTACAGCTTTAATATTTAACCAGGGCTAATGGTGTTTCTCTCTCTCTCTCTCTGTGTTTCTCTCTCTCCCTTTGTTTCTTTCTCTCTCTCCCTCTATTTCTTTCTCCCTCTTATTCTCTCTGAAAGCAGAGTCCCAAGTGGAAAAAAGTGTAGAAAATTCAGACCATGTTCTAACGCTACAGTACATGCGTTTGGGCATCTGGGCTCAAATGACATGGTTTGTTCTGCATGAAATGAACTGACAGCAACACATTTTACTCATTTGTATTCAGAATTATCATGTATTTTAACTTAATACAGTGAGAATGAAAAAAATAGGTATTTGCAGTCCATATAAGCCCATATCTACAATTTTTTAATAATGAGGCCTTTTACACTCAACAGCCATGGGCTCAAGAAAGCATCCGACCGGTTTACTTTCCGTTATGTGAATATAAAGGTAATGTACTCTGCAGAAGACCATCAAAGACAGACTACCAGTCAACATTTGCATGTTACTCACTTTGAAACAAATACATTTACAGAACGCCCCACAACCAGTGAAGAAACTGAAGAAGAAAAGAGGTTGAATATTACAACAAGACACAAAATGATGCCTGAATACCTTAACAAGCATAAACAAGTGTACTGAACTCACTGCTGCCCTCTACAAGTGAGACAGTACCACTCAGATATTAGAATGTCTTGCTGTTGTCGTAAGACATGTGTCTCAATACACACTTTTCCTACTGTCTTTTTCATTCGTCTCAACCTAAAGGACAGAATATCTAACTTACATTCTGCTGCGACCTTAAAACAAAAGACTCGGGACTAATAATAGCTCAAAAAATTACACAACAGCTGATTCAGGCCTCTTCACTAATTACAGGTAGTGATCACTATAAACCCTCTCATCCAGAAGGGGTCCACACTTCATTCCATACGAGCTTGCTAAATGTCAAACCTCCAGAGAGCTGCTAGTCTCCTACGTACTTTTCAAGTTGGATAGAAAAAAAATGAACAGGAGAATAAATGAATGAATAAAAAACAAAAGAATAACAGAGCATTAAATCATGGGACTCCCCATGGCCAGGTGAGTGGAGTGCTGTAAACATAAATCAGGAGGTGCATCTCTAGCTCCATCAAAGAGGTGTGTGCTGTTCCCATAAGTGTATATTTATCACTTCAGACTGTACGAGCAGTTCGGCACACTCATAAATCTGGACTTTGGGGAGATTTCAGAGGCTGAAAAGAGTGAGGATTCGCTCGTCTCAGTAAGAAGCTGGGAAGAAGACTGTCTGTGGTCTCTCTCGTCCCGCTCATTAACAGGTCTCTCACTGGGATTTGATATACAGGGTGGGGCTCTGTGACTCAAGAGTACATCATCTACCATACTGCATATTCAACCACACTCAACCATCTTCCCTCTTCCTCCATCTTCCCTTAGTCATTTTTAAGAGTATCGACATCAGTACAGTCCTAAACAAAAAAAATTTTTATATTGGTAACAGATGTTATTAAATTTTGATGCTTCATCTTTAGCCTAAAATGAGAACGTCTGAGTCAGAGTAGATGTTTTAATGCTGCTTCCCTTCCTCTCTGAATGGGTAAGGAAAGAAACTGAGGAAAAGCCAGATCTCCCAGGAATGGGAAGGAGGGAGAAGGTCAGGAATGCCTGGAACGTCACATCCAGTGCTGCCAGATAAGGATCTACACACTCAGGCCTTTTCTGCTCGTTTTCATTTGGAACTGTGAACCCCTCCCAGCTCCTCAGAGCCTCTCAGGCAGCCGGATCCTCAGTGAGAGGGAGCAGCACTTTTTTTGCTCCAGATAACCGATTCTGGAAGTGTGGGACAAGCTTCCACCGTTCAGGAATTTGCTTTCAGCCTCGATCGTCACGATAGTGTGATGAGGCAAGAAAACAGTGGCCTTATCTGATCTCAGTGCTCTGGGCCCAGCGTTCGGGTCCGACCCTCCTAAGCGCAGGACTCGGACACTGCACAGGCTTCAGGTTTAACTTATGGGTTCTGAATCGACTCACCACACAAACAATTATCAATGTGATAGCAGAAGCAACCATACAATTATGGCAAGTCACCTTAAGAGTCTATAGATTGTGAGTCTCAAAGCGAGCACTGATGTTATAACTATGGCGGCTGCAACAAAACAAAACGCAACACAGTAGACTCAAAGAAACTTCCAGACACTAAACTTCGAGTCAGTTATAAAAGACGTGCGTCACTGTTTGTTTTGGTTTAACTAAAATAATCAGTGTGCTTTTCACCCACCTGTTTTCAGGTGAGAGCAGTTCACTCCACCCATTTTCAGCTGTCCTTAACCATAAATGTCTTTGTAAGAGACCGTGAGTTACCCTGAATGAAGAGAGTCAGAAGAGTCACCAGCTCGACGCCCCACTGGGAATTAATTTTAAAACAATTCTTTTCGGCTATAAAAGCAATGTTAGGGTGTCAAAACACTGGTTTTATAAAAACCATGCAATCACACCACACATTTTCTCACTGAAATCAACCTCCGAAAAATGTGTGAAATTATCACTTTTGAGGGCTTCTCCAATAAAGCTTAGATACAGCACTCATATCTAGGCCTCTGCCCAGTGTATTTTTATAAACTTTATATTTATACTGAACTGCTGCTGATGATTTGCACATATGAAGCACAGAGTTACATACCAGTGTTCTTTCAGTTCTCCACTTCATTGCTGTTTCAGTTTTGGGATGTTAAAAATACCTTCTGAACTAGATTTTTTACCTCTAGTTCAGTTTATATTTATATTTTATTCATATATGTGTAGTGAGTGTGTCTTTTCTTTGGGTGATGCTCCTGTAAGAATCCACTGAACCATCTGCTTCAGAATCTGCTAAGACATGGGTCAAAATAAACATCTGACCAGATAAGTTTCAAAGTAAACATCTGAGAAGATCATCTTCAGAAGAAACATCTGACCAGGCATGGTTCAGGAAGAGGAATGTTCACCCGATGACCCCATTACCATAATTATAACAACTCTTCACGCTTCTTGAATCCGGCAGGTCAGTCATCACACGGGTGACTGAAGACCAGGACAGAGAAAAGACCCCAACACCATGACACTGATCCACTGACTGACGGTCTACTGTCTGTTTCATGGTGTGACAGGGTGGTCCTCAAAATAAGCTCTGCTTGCCTCTCCACCAAATTAAAGCTCCTCTCTAAACATTTTAGTCTGGGTTGTTTACTTTAAAAATCTAACACCGCCATAGAGGCCTCAATATCGCGATATTTGGATGGTGTTCCGATATTATTGTGATTATTCACAATTTATGACATGTCAAGAATCATATCTGCAGTTTATCTCACACACACACAAACACACGCATCCAAACACCACAGAGCGATAAGTGGAAGTTTCTCTTGCGTGCAATATTTCTTGTACAACATGTGCAATTTATCTGGTTTTCTGGTGTAACATGCATTTTTTGAGAAAAATATGCAGTTTGTCTGGTTCACTGTTTTAACTTTTGCTGTCAGTCGATTAAAATATTTAATCGTGATTAATCTCATGGTTGCCATAGTTAACTCGCGATTAATCGCACCTTTAATCGCACCTGTATTAAATATACTGTTTTTAATACTCTTATAA
>JBBJLR010118183.1:0-19892 GCA_037577145.1 Brachypetersius gabonensis | reverse complement strand
GTCCACTGGTGTACCTCAGGGCTCAGTCCTTGGACCACTTCTCTTTTCTCTATATACTGGTTCTCTTGGGGATGTAACAGCCTCACTCTGTTTTTCCGACTACTTTTATGCAGATGACACTCAACTAATCCTCTCTTTCCCCTCCAGTGATGATCAGGTCTCAACCTGCATCTCAGACTGCCTGGCTGACATTTCCTCTTGGATGGTGGCCCACCACCTTAAGCTGAATCCCAGCAACACTGAGCTGCTTTTCATCAAAGGGTGTCCATCACAAAGCCACAACCTCACAGTTTCTTTTTTAGAACTCTGTTATCGTCCCCTCAAAGAAGGTAAGAAATCTTGTTGTCATGTTGGGACGACGAACTTTCATTCCTGTCACACACTGACCACCTCTCCAGGACCTGCAGATACCTATCTGTACAATATCAGAAGAATCCGACCCTTTTTCTCACCACGGAAACCACACATTTACTTGTTCAGTCTCTTGTCATCTCTAAGCTGGACTACTGCAACTCTCTTCTGTCTTCAGCTGATTCAGAAAGCAGCTGCGAGGTTGGTCTTCAATTTTCCTAAATTCTCATACATCACACCTCTACTACAGAACCTTCACTGGCTCCCTGTGGCCTCTACTACAGAACCTTCACTGGCTCCCTGTGACCTCTACTACAGAACCTTCACTGGCTCCCTGTGGCCGCTCGCATTAAGTTCAACACTTGCCTTCAAGGCTAAGAATGGACTCGCACCTCCTTACTTGTCTGCATTAATCAAGCAGCACGTCACTTCCCATCCTCTCAGGGCATCAAGTACAGCTCGTCTTGAAACTCAGTTGTTCAAAAGAAGACATGACTCTTTCTCTTCAAGCGCCATCTGAAGACCCACCTATTGAAGGAGCATCTTGCTGACTAACCAGTCCTCCCGCGCATCTCTTATATATCTTTTCCTATATATTTAACAAATTTCTCAGCCACTCACCCTCTTAACTGTTTTTCCTTACTTGTGTATTAATCTCTGACTTGCTTTTTCTCTTTGACAGGGTTTGTTAAGGTGTGTAACTTGGCTAGAAGCAACTTGGTTAAATAGCTTTTGTCGATTTAAGGTACAGGTATTAAGAACAGTTGTGGACTACTTTAAGCACTGATGTACGTTGCATAAGAGCATCTGCTAAATGCTGTGAACGTCTATTCTTGAAGACAACCTTTCACTGCTTTGTACAGAAGGGACCCAAGAAAACTCGCTGCAGTCTTAAGAGGCCACACACCTGATCTCTTTCCATTTTAAAAAAGATCTTGCAAAAATTAAAAACAAACATCCAACTTTTGGACTGTAGATTTAAAATGTAACCATGTTTTCTTTTGGTTGTCCCTTGTGGATCATCTAAACACATTTCAGTAGTGAAACTCTGTCTGGTGAAACTCGTCAGAATTAGGGTTAGATTTAGAAATAGAAATAGAATCGATTTAAGGTTAGGTTTAGTTCTAGGGTTACATTTAACTAAAATTTGCATTTAATAGATATTTAGTGAAATGCGTGCATCTACAAAACATCTATACTGGACGATCCAAACAAATTATTACTGCAATGTGGTGAGTGTGTTGCGACGGCAGGGCTTTCAAGGTTACAGTTCCCAGTGGTCCCGCCCCACCAACAATGTAATTATAATTGAAAATGGTAAGACCGACTAAGGCACCCAGTGATAAAATAATGGGCACTGGGACCCACTAAAAAGTAATAAAAACAGGCATGAGCTCTGCCCTGCTATGGGTTCGTTTCAGGAAGGAACAGCAAGACCAAATTAAATAGTATAACATTTATTTCTAAGGAATAAACATTGAAAGGATTAAAAAGGCAAATAAACAGTTGTCCAATATTAAAAATAGTACATAGCTGTCTCAGGTACAGCTGACACACTCGCCCTCCACTCTGTCCCCTCCACACTCTGGCAAAAGCAGACCAAAGGCTGTTCATGAGTCTGTACCAGTCTGAAAGTTCTGTTCGCACCTTGCCCGTCATCTCCGTCGCGACTATCCGGCTCTTACACCGCTCATCAGCCTGAAACAGAGGACTGGCAGTAAAGCTGTCCCACACACAGAGCGTTATAACTGGCACGACTCTCCTCACAGGGCCCTGACCAATGTTGAAGACCCGCAGCGGTGGTTTGGCCTCTCACAGGAATGGAGCCAGCTCGGGGCTCACCCACCACACACACCTTTTCTCCTCCAGTCAGCGCTGGTACAGCCACACCCCCGTCACTCATAATCCTTACAAGCCGCAATGATCGTCGGCCTTCATCTGTACGGTGATCCTCTTTGCACACCGATACAACACAAGTTGCCTTACCGGAGAGGATTCTCGTGTCACGGTCACACCAGCCATAGCCCGACACCCATAATCCAGCCACAACAAAGGGTGTCGCCATCTTTAAAAAGTTCAAGCCCTGCCCCTTGATGCCTCCTCATGTAATTCGTGGAAACAGCTGTCACTCAGGTCATGCAGAGGAAGAAAGAAAAAACACACAACCCAAACTGTGCAACAAAAAAAACCCCATCACTCAACAATTCATTATCGCGCACAAAAAATACCAAAAGAAAATTCACTATATAGCAACCCTGTAACAAGTGCATGGGAAGGTGAGGTGAAAGCATGTTGGGCAGAGTGTATCAGAATCCAAACCTCAGGTTCACTGTAAAAAAAAAAGACATAACAGAGAAGCAGAAAACAAACAGGGTGTGACTGTTTTTATGAATATACTTGTTAAGTCATTGGTATAAATCCAGCTATGAGTAATAAGGAAATCCTTTAAGCCTCAAAACTGCATTTCCCAAGGAGATCTCAGAGAACAGGCCCTAAGCAATCAGAAGATTTATTGGCTGGCTCAAAATGGTCATTTCTGCTTGTGGAAGTAGGCTTCTGCATAAAATTATGATGCATAGTGATTGCAGATTAAAGGAACATTTTGTGCTGTGCTTTCTTGGGAACATACACCTTTGCTGTTAGAGAGAATTCACCACAGGAACTATTACAGGATGCCATGGGACATTCCAACTGACACCCGTACCGTAACAACTTCTCTCCATTTATCTAGTCATTCCTCTATGGTCTTTTTTCTTCTTCTGTTTGAGATTATTCCAATATCTGCTTGTACCTAGTGTCCAGTGGTTTCCCCAGCATACATCAGCACAAGAGGAGTGGAGAATGTGTTGTAGGAGGACTGGACTTAATGAAGGTAGTATTATTGATTAAGGGATAGAAGGACACATGACAGAAAAGGTGGGCACAACTGTTTTTGTTCAGTTAATTTAATGTATTCTTGGAGCATAAGTTCAGGTTATGTCTTTTACAAAACATGAAGAATGTATACTGTGTTATTAAAACGTGTATTGTCTGTATTGGAAATTGTTTGTGTATGTAATCTATTTATGTGCTATATTTTTCCTTCAAAAATGTCAAAATCAAGGTTTATACACTCTGATTATAGAGTGTGTCTACGGAGTAGGCAATTTTTTTGTACGATGTTTGTGAATCTGTTATAGTAAAAAAAAAAAGGACAGGTCTTGCAACCTAGGCCACCACACCACTTAAAATTGCTGTATTGCAGGATCTCCTCGGGCACAACAATGGATGGGGAACAGTATGTTGTTCAACACAGCTGGGGTCTTCCCAATGCTTTTGACTCGCTTTGATGGCTCAACTAAAATTAAGTTTGAAGAATGGAAGTATTTAATTGAGGTATTCAAATACTTTAATTGAGGTTTTTATCCGAACCCTTTCTGTAGTACATCAGGCAGATTTCGTGTTCAGTGCACTCGAAGACAAGGAAGGAAGTAGAATTATTGAATGTCATCGGGGTATGACCAACCACGGAGGCCGGGAGAGCCTTGTCCTGTGCGGACTGGTGTCTGCTGAAGAGCTGGGAGAAGGTGAAGGCCCTGCCCTGCCATGGAGTAGTATGTACCACCTCCCAGAGTTTGTTGCATACTTACAATCGCCCCCACCCCATAGTCACACCTGCCTGTCCCCTTTCTGGGTCCTGTTTGGGTGCCAGCCACAACCAGCGATGGAGAGCTTGCGATCTGGACGGTTCAGAGTGGGTCTGATGTCATCCGTGGCAGTTGTGGGCCACACACAAAGATGTGGAAGAGGGCACAGATAAATGGTCCTGGTGCAAAACTTCCACCAGTGGGCTGAGGGCAATGTGTGATGTTGTTTGTTGGGAAAAGGAGTGCCGTAGTGGACAAAGTATATCATAGGAGAATTCATTTGTTCTCCTTAGCGTTGCCGTAGTTAGTTCAGACAGTATGGTGGAATCTGTGGGCAGAAAACATCTGCCTGTAAGTGTTTATGCTCTGTTGTAGTATGTAATTGTACACAAAGAATATTTCTGATGTAAACTGTGATACTTTAATGTAGCTTTAAATGTTTTGGTGTGTAATGCTAACCATTAGCATCTGTGTGGTGATTCTCATATAAGTTGTATGCTGTAGGCTAATGTATTGACATTCAGTTTAACTATGTAATGGGACTAGATTGTATTTCTTTATAGTTAGGTTAAGACCATTTCTTGGGAAACTGTAATCTATCTGCTAAGCTGTCTAACAGGCTAGAACACACAACACAAGACGCTGGGCATAATAGTGACAAGGCATATCCTCTGATGGCCAGCAGTCCTCAGTTCTGTAAACAAAAACCAATGCAAAGCAATCATTATGGAGCAGATGAAAGATGAATTTGATTCTGAGGAGCTAACAAAAAGGTCACAAATAGCCAACTGCTCACAAAACAGCAAGCTTTCTGTAGCTTCCTTGCTTTAAGAGTGCGTTCTAAAGCTGAAGCTCCAATCACTGAGCTGGCATTTGCTGAACAAGAGGCAGAGCTATTAAAATAAGCTATACTACATGCTAGTTTACACAAAATGAAAATAGAAAAAGGCAGCAACTGCTGCTAATGCTGAAGCTGAAATACTGGAAGCAGCTGCTAAAGAAGAATGTGAACAAATAAGCTTACAAACTAAAACTAGCATAGCTTCAGTGATGATGAAGAAATGGTGCAGATTCATTCAACTTCCACATCATCAGTCCTGCCAAAGTGTAAAAGCAGTCAGTGCTTTAAATTCAGTTAGAGTCTTACTACCTGAGACAAAGCCACCTATGGCTCTACGTTCACCAGTGCGTCAATCTACTGTGGACAGCAGTGAAGCAAGATTTTGTAAACATCAGGGTCATGTGCCATCAAATTAAATAAGTGACCATTTTCTGAAGTTAGCTCAGCACTACTCACCCATAGGAGAATCACCTGCAGATCAACATTGCAAATGCACAGAGAAACCCATACACCTACAGAGAACTCCCCCACCACATAAAACAACTCTCTACTAGAGAGGAGCTTGATCTGCTGTGCAAATGACTTGGTCCGTCATCCCCCGAGCAAACCAAAATAAGAACAGTACACATTCACAATACACATTCGAATGTCGTGGCAAAGACAGCTTGTTTATGGATCACCAGAGGTGATCGAAAACGCCCTCCTCAAAATAGCCAAGGATAATCACAAGTTAAGAGAACTTGAAGACACTCTTATTCAACTCAAAGCAGCAACGGCAGAAAGAAAAACATAAGCATAAGCAAGGGGCACTGGCAGTTTAAGGTGCTAATTCTTGGCTTGTGCAATGTACTAGCAACTTTTGAAGGACTTATGGACAGTGTACTGACATCTTGGTCCATGGGGCGGTCCTTCCAAGCTGCTCTGGACTCACTAAGGCTGGTGCTGGGCAGGATTGTAGCGGCAGGATTGAAATTGCACCCAATAAGTGCAACTTTATATGGAAGGATGTTGAGTTCCTGGGTCGCAAGGTGAGCAAGGCGGGCATCAGAAGACTTGAAGAAAATCTTCAGGCAATAAGAGACTGGCCAGTACCTTCCAACCAAATACATGCTTTAAAGTTTTCTTGGACTGGCCTCTTACTATAGGTGATTTGTAAAGGGCTTCTCCTGCATAGGTGAACCTCTCTTCTGCCTGCTTTAGACAGATCCTTGGAAACCAGGCAGCCAGCTTGCATTCACCACACTGCAACAGGTCCTGTTCTTGCTCCACCAGACGCTAGCCTGCCTTTTGTACTGGACATGGACGTCACAGAGCAGTGCACCATGCAACAGCAACTAGTTGTCACACGCACCAGATCATGTGACGTCACTCAAGTGATCAAGTGACTCATGAACAGTATATATACAGGAAGTAAGTGTACTCTCTTCACACAGACATTGAAGTCCCAGAGCTTCATACCCGCGTGTCACTCCTTCTACTCAACTCGACCCTCATCTCTCAGTACTGTGAGTACTCTGACTCTTAGGAGTCTGTTTGTATACTGTCTGTGTGTGTGTTTAGAATGCGAGTCCATCGCAGCAGGATCACCCTCCTCACTTCCCTCCTTGCCGGGCAGGCAGCAGAGTGGGCTTTGGCGGTCCTTCGATCTGACAGCGACACTGCCCATTCCTATTCGGAATTCTCCAAGCAGTTGGAGGCTGCCTTCCAATACCCTGAGAGCGAGGTGGTGGTGGACTCTCGTCTATGCCACCTTCGTCAGGGAGATCGCCTGGTGAGCCAATATACTGCTGATTTTTGTACCCTAGCCGTACAGACCACCTGGAGCGACGCTGCTCTCCACACAGTGTTTTATGAAGGTCTCAACTCCAGGCTGAAACACGAGCTGGCCGCTCGTGAGCTCCTGGTTACACTGGAGGGGATGATTCAGATGTGCCTGCGAGTGGACCTGAGACTGGCCAGCACCCCGAAGTCCGGTCCACGGTATCGTCCCTCAGAGCCTGCCTTCGTGGTCCCGTCTTCCCCGGCTCACCCAGCTCCACCACCTGCCTCAGAGGCCCACTCATCAGGAGCTGCGGAACCCATACAGTTAGGTCGCACCTCCCTGATGACAACGGAGAAGGAACGGCGCTTCTGCGAAGGCCTGTGTGCCTACTGCGCCTCCCCCGACCACTGCACCATGTGTCCTCTCTGGCTGGGAAACAGGCAGGCCAAGTGAAGAGTGGGAGGCATTCGCTTGGTTCCCTGGTTCCGTCCTCCATCCCGTTAACTGTTTTCCGGCTCGTCGTTCAGGTGAGTCACCAACTGGGACACAAACGGATCAGAACCTCTGCCTTTGTGGACTCAGGGGCGGTGGGTAATTTCATTGATCACTCTTATGCTTCCCAGTTGGGTCTCAACATAGAGGTGTTATCCCAGCCAGTTAAAACAACAGCCGTTGACGGTCGACCCCTATCTACCAACCCCATTATTCATCGCACTGCTCACTGTGTCCATCACCGAGCACTCCGAATCCATCTCCTTCCTCGTCACTCACCTCACCTCACCTCCTCTCCTCCTTCGACTGCCCTGGTTGGTGCAACACAACCCTCTCATCTCCTGGTCCCGGCAGAAAATACTCCAGTGGGGTTCGACCTGCAGCGAAGTCTGCATACTGGCACCGGCTGGGACGTGCTCAGGGGAGTCAGAGACCTCCGACGTTGACGTGGAGGCCATTCCCGTCCCATATCGAGACCTGGCAGGTGTGTTCAGCAAAAAGGACGCCATCAAACTACCACCTCATTGGCCCTATGACCTGGCCATTGACCTCCTGCCGGGCTCGGTACCACCCCGCGGCCATCTTTACTCCTTGTCCAAAGACGAACAGCGGACGATGGACGAGTACATCGCTGAGGAGCCTCGAGGAGAAGAAAGGGTTGTGCAAGCTGGTTACTCAGCAGATGACCGAGATAGGGAACCTGAAGCAGAAACTGACAAACCTGCGTGTGGAGACCTGCGCTGGTTGCCAGGCTGCGACAGACCCTAGATCAGTTGGCTGCGGGAACCTCCAACGCTCAAACAGCCGCTTCTCCAACCCGGGCGGCTCAGCCTCCTCTTCCCAAAATTGCTCTCCCAGAAAAGTGGAATGGCAAGGACCGGAAGTGCAAGGTTTTCTTGACTAATCTCGATCTGATCTTCGAGTTTCAGGCATCACGGATCGCAGCAGGATCGCCCTCCTCACTTCCCTCCTGTAAAACAGTGTGGAGAGCAGCGTCGCTCCAGGTGGTCTGCACGGCTAGGGTACAAAAATCAGCAGTATATTGGATGGGACCATCCTCTGCCTCGCCTGCGGCCGCGGGGTGGTTCTTCTAATGAAGTAATTTTGGACTAATGTGCAAATGGATTTAAACATATTGAATTTTTTTTTTATAATTATTTTTTTCACGAATCATCTTTTATCAGCTAAGAAAACACATTTCATGCATGTCCTTCGAAGTTCATTCAACCATTATTTGACACATTCACCCCTTGAGGAATATGCAAAACACAAATCACAATTAAGGGAAAAGGACCCTAAGGACCCTTGTGAGGACTAAGCGGTTACAGAAACCTCTTTTAATAGCTATGTGGCACCATAATTGTGCAATCATTTTATTTATATTTAACATCTGCATACTGTTTTTTTTCTGTTTATTTAGGTGGTTTAGACCAAAACAGAATATGGATTTTTTTAAGATGTTGTTGGAGCCAAATGTTGCTGGTGCTTCATGCCATTACTGCACTTTCTGACCTGTATCCTTCATTTTATCCCAACAAGCACTTAGCCCATAGTCCTGTTAATGTTAGCTGCTCTGATATGGGCATAGAAGAGAGATGACGAAGGAAGGAAAGCATCGTAAGTGAGTAAGTGCCCCCATCCCCCTCCCCCAGAAGTGTATTTCAGAATAAAATTTTAAAAAAGCCTTTTATAAAAGCCTTTCTTTGGATCCTTTCACTCAGAAGTGCATAAAGGCTTTGCTAAAGTTTATCTATTTTCTTGCCCTCAGTTAAAACATTCCCCATAGGATTCTTACACTCACAGCACTAGCCCACCAGGATAAAAGGGTTGACCACAAGAGCAAGAACACACACACACACACACACACACACACACACACACACACACACACACACACACACACTCTGTAAGCATACAGTCACATACACAGTAGTGCAGGTTCTCCATTCAGGGCTGCATGCTATCACTCTAAAACCTCTCACCTTAACCTGAGGTCATTAATAATGCTCTGTCTGAAAGGGAACAGGAACAGTTTGTATGTATAGGACTCAAGCATGAATGCGTGCAAACAAATGGGCTCTAAAAAAACACTTTGTCTCATTTAGCTGCAGCACTGACAGGCAGCCAAAGAGAGAGTGAAGTTCACTTTAAAAAGTGTTTTCAATTTATTATAGTTACATGTGAACACACCACAGCACAGTGTGAACAATGTAAAATTCTTTCTCTGCATTTAACCCAAGGGGCGTACACACAGTGTTTTTGGGGACAGTACTTGCTCAATGGTGCCGCAGTGGTGACACTAGCAGTTGGGATTCAAACCCGCAACCTTCTGATTGCAGGGCCAACATCCTAACCACTAGGCCATCCAGCTGCCATAAGGATCTCTTACTTAATTATTTCTGATTACACTAGCCTATACAAGCTCTTGGCATTTTTTTTGCCATGTTATTATCAGCAAACCCACAGCTTCCTAACATCTGTTACATATTGGAGGAGATGCAACATGCAATATGAATTTTCTGTGTGTAGCTTATCAATGAGCATTTCCACAGCGTAATGATTCATAGGCTTAGCATTATTTGTTCTATTTTTTGGGCTCTAAATTGTCAGCTGTGTCAACCCGTCTGTGAGGCATAAGGCCCAATGCCTCACACTGAATAACTATAATATTACTGCTGCTTGGCAAATATGCTCTCAGCATGCCAACATTACTGATGAAAATGCCGCATATGGAGTCATGGAGACTCATGGAGTCTATGTGCGGCGACTCTGCATTTGTGTACCATGGAATATAGAGAAGTAAAGTACAATAAATATCATTATTAAAGACACATTGGAACTTTCAAATATGCAAATATGTATAACAGTGTTCAGCTAGCCCAATATAGTTAAATAACAGAAAAAAGAAATAGAAATAAATGAAGAAAAAATGAGTGTAAACTACAATAAGTACAATGTGACAAGCCTTGACCAGGCATGTTCGTCACTGGAAAACACTTCTTGCCATAAATACTGATGATACATTTATGGTTACTTTTACAGCATTGTTTAAGCAGTCCACATCTATTCTTCATATCTGTAAAGCTATACTTAAATCAATATCTGCTTTTAACCAAGTTACTGCCAGCTAAGTAACTTAAGTAACGCAGGTTAATACACAAGTAAGCAAAAGCAGTTAAGCGGGTAAGTGCCCAAAGGTTTTGGGTTTTTTGTTTGTTTGTTTGTTTTGTTTGTTTTTTTTCTCTTTTAATGTATAGGAAAAGATGTATAAGAGATAAGCTAGAGGACTGGTTAGTTACCAGTCCTGAAGAGGTGGGTCTTCAGACGAGGCTTGAAGATAGTGAGGGACTCCACAGATCTGATTGCAAGAAGGAGTTCATTCAACCACTGGGGGGCCAAGACTGAAAAGAGTCTTGATGCATGTCTTCCTCTTATTTTGAGCAACGGATACTTGGACTTGTTGGACTGGTTTCTTTGTTCTTGTTAACATGAACAAAGAAACAAGTTGTCATGCAAATGGGTCATGCACACCAGACCTTTCATCTCTTGGATCCAGGACAAGATTCTCCAATAGGGGCCAACCTGTCAGGAGTTCTGTCTTCAGGCAAAGGCAGGGACAAGGGAGTCATCCGATGTTGACCTGGAGGCTTTTCCTGTCCCATATCGTGACCTGGCAGAAGTCTTCAGCAAACAATGTGCCATCCAGCTGCCCCCATATTGGCCTTACAACCTGGCCATTGACCTCCTACCAGACACGGTCATCCCCGCGGCCGTTTAGTTTCTCAATTCGCACAATAATGGACAAAAAAGAATAATGAGGGTTTAACGAGATCACAGAAAAAAGCCACCTATTTTTCACTCACCAACACAGTGCTAGATGCCCTCCATCTTCACCAAATTGGACCTACAGCCTCATCCACATCAGAGAGGGTGACGAGAGGAAGAATGTTTTCATCACCCCTACCGGCATCTATGAGATACTGGTTCAGTCTCTGCAATAGTCCCACAGTGTTCCGACAGTTCACTAATGATGTACTGTGGGACATGCTGGGTCGTTGGGCATTTGCATATCTGGACAACATCCTCACCCACTCAAGTACCATCGAGGAACATCCCCAGCATGTGAGAGCGGTACCAAAGAGGTTGCTGGCCCATCAATTGTACTGCTAATTGTAAAAATGCACTTTTCAATAGCGCTCCACCACATTGCCTGGCTTTGCCAGAAAACCCAAGCCGCACTACTGTGTAGGGGCCTGTGAGTCGTTGGCCATCAAGTGGGCTCTGGAAAAGTGATGTAAATTGAGCAATTTACAGTCTGGATGGACCACCAAAATCTTCTCACTATACAACAGGCTAAACAACTCAATCCTTGAAAGGTGTGGTGGGCATTGTTCTTTGAACAATTTAACTTCCATCTCTCATACCAGAACCCACGCCTGTCCTGCCTCCACATCTCATCCTCTCCTCACTCCACTGGGATCTGAAAGAGCGTATCCGCCAGGGGCAAACCTTGCAGAAACCCAGTCTGGAAGACTCTTTGTTTTTATTAACGCTCCTCCAGCGAGCCCTCTGGTGACCCAGCATGGCCAAATGAAGGAGTTTGTTTGGGCATGCATGGTGTGTTCCAGGGCCAAGACCTACAATTAACTTCCCATAGACAAATGGTCAGTGGAAGCGGACCGACCAGATGCTTTGTCTGAAGAAAAGCAATGGGGGGGCGATATCTTGGTCAAGGGTACCTCAGTGATGACATTAGCAGTTGGGTTTCGAACCCACAATCTTCTGATTCTGGGGAAAATACCCTAACCACTAGGCCCTCAACTGCCCAAAAGACCACCTGTTTAATATTGCATATGTCCGAGCTTTGATCAGGCATTGATTTCACAAGCTTTCTGAAGGTGTACTGTGGTTTCTGGCATCAAGACATTGCAGCAGATCCTTTAAGTCCTGTATGCTGTGAGATGGGACCTCCAAGGATTGGATTTTTTGTCCACTGCATCCCACATATGCTTGATCAGATTGAGATCTGAAGAATTTGGATGCCAAGTCCAAACTTGAACTCTTTGTCGTGTTCCACAGTTTCTGCAGTACTACAGGGTGCATTATCTTACTGCAAAGAAGGGTCATACTTTGTCTGCAGGTGGTACTTTGTCTATGTAGGTGGTAAAGCAACATATACATAATCCAGAACCAAAGATCTACCAGCAGAAGATTACCCAAGCACCACAGTGCCTACTGCATGGGGACTCCGACTGAGCTCCGGCGATGCAGTAAGCTGTGCTGCGCTTTGTTCTGATACTATTCCGTCATTATGTATGTCAGCTACATATAGAATGTACAGTAATTGTAAAATTGCAATTTATACTTAAAAGACAAACATCAACACTACACAAATAGACTAATTACATATTGCATTTTATCTGACATACCATTCATCTCTTGAAAAGTAGTCTTATTATGGATCTGCTCCAAAGAACAAGCTTTGGTACCTATAAGCAAATGTTAATTATTTTTTTAGATTACGTTTGGATTATAATTTGAATCATTAAGAGTACAGTAGTTAAGAGGTGGAGTGTGTGGTGTACTATCTAATTTGCTCTCTCTCCATTTCTCCCTCACACTGGTTCCCATCATTTCTCTTTCCTGTTCCTCTCCCCGCAGACCAGAACATGCACACACACAGATACACACCTATACACAATACTGTCTATGTGTGGTTACATGAACCTCAAAACACATTGACATAAATAAGTTAAATAGTTTTCATGCATACACACACACACACACACACACACACACACACACACACACACACATTCATTTTTGTAGTTTACTAGTCCATCTGATTCTCTGCATCATTTTTTAGCAGAGCTCCTTTTACCCCATTCATCACTGGTGGACCACCAGTGAGCAGCTATTATTTGGGTGGTGGATCATACTCTGCACAGCACTGACACGACACTCATTATGTGTAGCACACACAAACATTTTCACATCAGTTACACTTATGTGCCGAGAACGACCCACCACCCAAATAATTCCTGCTCACTGGTGCCACTATCCATCAAAATCCACCAATGACTACATAAAACAAACCCAAGCTCTCTCCCTGGTTCTTTACAGCTGCAAGATATGTCTCTGCCTCCCTCTCTGATTTGTAATTTTTTACTCTTTAGATTAACTTTCCTTTTTTTCTTTCTTTTCTTTTCTTCTTCCTACCTGTTTGCCGTGTCTTAGTGTGTTGCAGCCTTTGTTCAACCTACACAGTACTTGGAGCGGTAAGTGTGCCACAGGCCAGAGTGGTGCATTAAATGGGTGCTTGTGAAGGGTGAGCTGGCCCCGCTCCGTAAATCCTGTCCCTCCGTCCTGGCTTTCTCCTCTGCCTGCGGCTCAGGGGAGCCGTTAATGGAATGTCAAATCAGGCATGGGCTGAACGGGTGACAGAGTAGTCAATAAGACTGGGGATGTTCTGTCTAGTTAAGGTCACGACAGCCTTCTCTGTGCCCTTGTTGCACCTCACAAGTTTTCTTTTTTCAGCCAGGCCATGGTCAGGTTTCTGATAAAGTGGCCACATTGTCAGGGACATTGAGGGCCGCATTTCTTACTAACTTTAAATCTAAAATACACCACCAAAATGTATGCTGTGAATTAATGAAGTGGGCATACACACCTCACCCTTAAATCCCTGTAAGAGTAAATAGGCATTTAAGACATTTTGAATACCCAGTGAACATAAGGCTTTTCATATTTTGTGCAGCTCTGCTGATCTCTTCATACTCTTGATCTCTGTATTGTCTGCCATTGTCTTGTTTTTCCATGTTAGATCTATCATTCAGTTTGATAATACTGTACATTTATACTCAGCTCTACTTTGTTACCCTCCATTACAAGGATCATAGACTTGTGACTTTTATTAAATTATATATGATAACTCCTAGACTTCTAAAGGAACTCTGTAAATGTTTAAAAATACAATAGTGATTTATAGTCTGCCCTTGCCATTTTTATATGTTCATCTCTATAGCTTACAAAAACAGTGCTGAAGGTTAAAAGTGAGACATGAATATTGAATATTGGCAGGTGTGCCCATGACCATCTCAAGTCAACTTCTTTTATTTATTGTTTCTGCCAGGGAGTTTCAGGTCACTGCAGTGTGCATCATGATGTAGTTTTTGAGTCCATGTTAAGGAGGCTTTTGGAAGAACGCCTTTAAATAATGCATCAGGAAGGTTCAGAGATTTGCATGTTTTGTCAGCATATGGACATGATCTCTGTGTTCAAGAGTCAGAGTATAGCCATTTTCTAGGCATTATTATTCTGTGGCATAAAAATATTGACAATGTGCCAAATGCTGTGTTTATGTGATTTAACTGTCCAACGCAGATCACTAGAGAAACATGTTTATTTAATGCACTATTAGTTTGGTGAAAAATAACCATGTGTGCAAATCCCTGGTCAGATTTCATTTGCATGTAACTATAAATCAGGTATTTCTTGATATTTCATATATATACTGTCATAGCAAAAGAGAATATACATTTAAACACATTTAAGTATACAGTAAACTGCAGCTCGCAGCTTCAGTCATTCGCTAATTTTTTCTTTGAACCTATCTAATAATTATCTAACTAATAATTAATAAAAATCATGAAATCCCACGGGGATATGCTCCATATTTTTTTTCTCATGACAATATATAATTTTTTTATGCATTTTAGTGCAGCTTTACCGCACCATAACAGATTCCCGCGTGGGGGTCCTGTCTCAGTGGTGTTCTTACGTTTTGTTCTTCTTAAAGCCCTGTATTTTTAGTACTGTAAATTAAATTAATATTACCTGCTATACCCTGCTAATACCAAAGAAAATTATATTTTACATAATAGCACTAGGCAAGACAGAGGTTCAGTTTACACTGTAAAGTATATACACAGGTTTACCTTTACATTTTTTAAAGGGTGATCTATTAACCCGTCGCCTCTAAATGTAGAACTGAACATCACAGGAAATCATTGCTATCTGTGGCAATAAGACTGTAACTTTGGAGAACATATATTTTAAAGGAAGTGGTTTTGTGTCTATCCACTCAAGACACTGAACAGCAGCTCAATCAATTCAGGGCTTTTGCTGTCATGAGGATGAAATTAAATTTCACATCTGCGCAGGACAAAGGTTAAGAGGCGACAGGAGTAGTTGGGCCGATCATAAGAGAAAGATAGGAAGAGAGGTTCTTGGATGCTGACAGTGAAAGCACAGCCCTTCTTTCTAAATGCCTGCTGAGCACTTTGTGGCCTAGCAGGCTGTGACCTCCCACAGGCTCCAGGGGAGCGCTTTTTCTTAAAAGCCAGTTGTGCCTCATCTCTCGGCCAGCCAAAGACTCCAAAATCTCAATAAGAGATACCCATCCAGCTATTTCTATATTCCTTGTCAACCTTCTTTCTTGTTGTTCCAGAGGTGCTGAGAGCAAATATAACCTGTCACCAGTAAAAATGATCTGACTCAGAAGACATTTGGATCGTCAAGAGCTAAGAGCAAACAGTTAAGACTACCCACACAATACAGTTAAAAATATAAAGAGAAATGTGCTGAATATTACTTATACAAATGAATTAGATTCAGAATCTCTTTATTGTTATTGTAGTAGCTGTACAACAAAATTTAAAGGTTCACTTCTCTCAGTGCAATTATGTTCAAGTAAAATAGTACAGATGTGCAAATGTGAAAGACTTTAATATTTCTAGAATGCAGAATGTTTCTAGAATATGGCAAGAATTTTTAAAAAAATGGCCCGAAGTCACTGAGACTAGTGACTGTCTGTTTCTTGGGCAGAGGAACTATGACTGAGGACTTCAGGCAGGGTGGGATGATGGACTGAGACAGTGACTGGTTGAATGTTTTGGTGAAGACCCTGAGCCAGTTGGTCTGCACAGTCCCCAGAAAACATCCTGAGATGCCATTGGTTCCAGCTGTCTTCTGTGGGTTTACAGCCTGTAGTGTGCATCTCACCTCAATGTTCCCCCAACCTGAGGGTGGGGTTGGTGTTGGTTTCTTGGTAGGGTATGTCTGCCTCTGGAGGTTTCATCTCAAACCTAGTGAAGAAGTGGTTCAGCTCCTCCTAGCCTTGCTTTTGCTTTCTTGCTCTGCGCCGCCTCCATCACCTGCCCGCAGGGATGGTGATACATGGGGAGCCGGGACTGATGGAACTGGAGAAGCTCGGTTGTAACGCTCCTACGCTGAGAAGGTTGTGCCAGCTGTAGATGTTGTTTTCTTGGCTATATGTAATTAGTAGATGGAGCAAGATTGGCAAAAACATTGAAACTAAAAACTGAGATGAAGAACACCGAGCTGCTTGGAGTCAAAAATGCATTCACTATTTTGCCAAAAGTATTGGGACACCCCTACAAATCATTGGATTCTGGTGTTCCAATCACTTCCATGGCCATTTGGTATAAAACCAAGCACCTAGGCATGCAAACTGCTTCTCCAAACATTGGTGAAAGAAAGAGTCATACCCTGCAAATTTAAGCGTAATACCGTGATGAAATACCACCTGTGCAAAAAGTCATTTTGTGAAATTTTCTCGCTACTAAATATTGCATGGTCAACTGTTAGGGGTTTTGTAAAGCAGTCTGACTCTGCCAATGGACTCTAGTGCAGTGGAGATACAGTATGTTCTCTGGTGTGACAAATCACGCTCCTCTGTCTGGCAATTCGATATACAGGTGTGGATTTGGTGGTTGTCAGGAGAATGGTAATTGCCTGACTGCACTGTGCCAAGTGTGAAGTTTGGTGGTTGGGGTTTATGGTGTGCATGAGCGAGTCTTGTGTGGACACCTTTGGGTTGAATTAGAGCTTGCAGAAAGGCCATCATGTGCAACATCAGTTCCTGATCTCACAAATTCTCTCCTGGAAGAATGGTCAGTCAAGTGTACACAGTCCTACAACACTCGAAACTTCAAATCAAAGTTCCTGTGGTGCGGAGTCTCACCAACAAATGGAATTTTGGAAGCCCCTGAATCTCCTACTGGTCTCCAGAAAAATCTGCAAAAGGTTCCTGAACAATTCAAAGAAGAAAAAAAATGGGATAGATATAGATATATGGGATGGACATGATATAGAAAATAGGAGGATATTGGAGTATTCACTCTTATTGGCTGTAGGAACATTAAATTTGGAATAAAAATTTATTTTATTCACTTTTGTAAGGGAAAAGTTTTAGCTTAATCAAAAGATCTCCACCAGAATCAGAGATGGCTGATTCACCTCTATTTTCATTAATTTAATAATTAATGATTAATCATAATAAATGATCAGTTAGGGTCTTACCAAAACAGGGCCTCTATCAGATACCAGCTTGAGTCTCTTGTCCGCTGAGCAAGATTCGCACAAGAATCCAATAATTGGCTTTTATACATCTCTCCTTAAGTGCACAATTAAGAGGAGTTTTCCTTTAGATAAGAGAGGGAATTTTCTAACTTTAGAGGAAGGGGAGGAAAGAGATGAACCTGTAGAGAGATTGAGGGTGTGCGCGTTGTTTGCCTTCTCCACAGTCCTCCTGCTGTGGTGTTCTTGGTGTTGTGGACTGTGATGGTTTTCATACCTTCACAGACCTCCCTCATATTGTTCTCACTCAGCTTCTTCTCCACTTTCCTCCTCTAGGTGTCCTTTGCCTCCCTCAGGCAGCGTTTTACCTTGCACTGTGCCGCTTACATCTCCTCCTTGTCCTTGTTCATGAAGGCTTTCTTAATGTTGAGGATGCAGTAGACAACTTTTAATCATAGATAATCAGACAGTTGAGGCCCCACAGTTTTATTATTGTCAGCTTTCATGGTTGTGAGAGACAAGAGGCCGACTCACACTGAGGCGGGAACCCCAACTCTACAGGCTTTATAGACTTTTCCAGACCATTCCCACTCTTTCTTAGGTAACACCCACTCTTGGCTTCTTGCCAATACGAGCACTTGATTAAACATTCAAAACTCCACCTACCCTCCACCTACCACTTCAAGGTCTCCACCTTCTTAAATATTACCATTACTTGGTATTGCTTTGTCAGCATTACTCCTTCCTATTATGGTTACATGTATATGGTTACATACCTCTGACTTAGCCTCCCTGTGTTTGCATACAGTTGAACTTATACTACAAGTCTGTCTCTTATACTGTCTCTTCTCCCTCTACACAAATGACTGCACCTCCAGGAACTCAGCTGTAAAACTCCTAAAGTTTGCAGACGACACCACCATCATTGGACTCATTCTGGATGTTGATAGTCTGCATACCGGCAGGAAGTTGAGCAACTGGTACTCTGGTGCAGTCAGCACCACCTGGAGCTGAAGATGCTCAAGACTGTAGATGACAGAGGACTTCAGGAGACATCCGTCAACACTTCTCCCCTCACCATATCAGGCAGCCCAATGCCTACTGTGGAGACCTTCAAGTTCCTGGGCCACCATCTCCCAGGACCTGAAGTGGGAGACCAACATCTCCTCCATCCTCAAAAAGACCCAGCAGAGGATGTTCTTCCTGAGACAACTGAGGAAGTACAGTCTTCCACAGGAGCTGCTGATCCAGTTTTACACTGCAGTCACTGAGTCTGTCCTGTGCTCCTCCATCACAGTCTGGTATGAAGCAGCCACTAAGCAGGACAGGAACAGACTGCAGCGGACTGTATGGACAGCAGAAAGGATCACCGGCGCCCCCCTGCCCTCCATCCAGGACCTGTACCTCTCAAGATCCAGCAAAAGGGCAGGGAAAGTCATCAGTCATCATGTACTTTCCCCATAATGACTTCAGCCTCACTCCAGCCCTGCAGCCCCTGTATCTTCTCCTCAGCTCATCCAGAATATGGTGTCGTAGTCCGGTCTGTGCTGTTGTCTTCAGCACCAACAGCTCTTCTCTCGAATAAACAAAATATATATAAACATTAACCCTCTCAGGTCGGCACTCCCTCCAGAGGGATTTTTTGACTGTTCCAAAATAATCATCTAAAGCTCCGCAAGATTTTGTCCTAGAAACATACACTGAACAAAAATATAAACGCAACACTTTTGTTTTTGTTCCCATTTTTCATGAGCTGAACTCAAAGATTTGAAACATTTTCTACACAAAACACCCATTACTCCCGAATATTGTTCAGAAATCTGTCTAAATCTGTGTTAGTGAGCACTTCTCCTTTACTGAGAGAATCCATCCCCCCTCACAGGTGAGGCATATCAAGGTGCTGATTAGAGCATGAATATTGCACAGGTGTGTCTTAGACTGCCCATAATAAAAGACCACTCTGAAATGTGCAGTTTGATCACAGCACAATAACACAGATTGTTTGATTTTTGAGGGAGCGTGCAATTGGCTGCTGACTGCAGGAATGTCTACCAGAGCTGTTGTGTGTGAAATGAATGTTAATTTCAAAGGTGTTTCAGAGAATTTGGCATTACAGTAATCCCACTGTTTTAAGAGGATCAAGACTCGCAGATCCAGACACACGCAGATTTTTTTGAGAATGAAACTGGAAATCTCCAATACAACGCGGAACCTGCAAATATTCTCTGCTTTTTTTTTGCTTTTTTCATGGCAATGTTTTTTTTTACTCATTTTAGTTCAAAATGATTAAACATATATAATTTACTACAAACATAAATAGTAATCCAAAAATAAATTCATCTAAATATTCAGTTATTGGCTTATGTTGGTTGCTAGGTTACGTGCATGCTGGCGAGACTGACGCCGCTCCATCTGGCATGTTTTTATTTAGCATTTTTAAATATTTAATAATTTAACATAAATTTTCATTGAATTAACACATAGGATTATACAGTCTATT
>JBBJLR010118165.1:0-19894 GCA_037577145.1 Brachypetersius gabonensis | reverse complement strand
CACGTTGCAGCAGGGGCTGCTAGGCTAACGTGTGTGTGCCTGTGAGAAGAGAGAGCATGTTGCTGCGTTTCTCATGCAACTGAAGTGTTTCCCAGTGCTATGAAGAAAGCAATGAATGCTGTGTAACGAGTGAAAACTGTGTGATCCTTCCTCAATATGGCCAACGAAGCTGAAAGTGCAACATTAACAATAAAAACACAATATATGAAACCCGATCTGGTTTGCCAGGTTATGACGCCACAGTAAGAGCAACCCGCCACAGCTCATGCACTCCTGCCTTTTAAAGCTAAAGTGATAAGCCATTCTGATTGGTTTATTACATGTTAGGTCCAAAACACACCTATGAATAATTAAGAATGACCGCTTGATGCTTTGCAGTGGTGCATATTCTGTTTTTTCCACTGTCAAAATAGCAAAATGGATTTGGACACGCCCATAAAGGTTCGTTACTACTTATGAGTTACGCTTTGCATTAGACTGTCAAAACAGACCCCTTCAAGTGTAGGGCTCATGTCAGGCAAAAATGTCTCTTCTCCTTTCTTACACAGTATACATGCGTTTCTCTCCTCCTACATTCTGCCTGTCTCTCTCTTCACCGCATGATAAGAGAGAGATTCATCAAGTGATGTCTCAGTCTGACATATATATACACTCTCAGACACAAACACACACACATGCGCAAACATGGGTGAACGTTTCTCTCTTGGTCTCAGAGCAATAAAAATGGTTGATAGTGTTTCTCTTTTAATAAGGCCCTTAGCCTCTGTGAGACTGTTTATAGGATAAAAAGCAAAAATTACCACCAAATGACTGTGTGTCCTCAGTCTTCACACGACTTTCTCAAGAAACAGCTAAAGCGATATTAAAAGAAATGAGGCGCAGATTTTATTTGCTTTGATTTGTTTGTAACTGCAATATTGCCTCGATTAGAACAGCGCTATTTAAACTTTGCTGGAGCTGGAGGTGAAAGACATCATTTTGTTTATTCTTCTCTTTTTTTTGCTACTTTAACAAGAAATCAGATCTGTCTGACTGGGAACAAATTTGATGTGATTGAACGCATGAATCTGGCTTGTTTGCATATTGTCAGCGAGCAAAGCCGGAGTAGCACTAAACTGTGTGCATCAGTGGGAGCACTGCGGAGAGAGGACACAGTGATAAAAGGAGATTTATGGAGTGGTTTCAGAGTGGAGCACTTACATGCAAGCATATTCCAACTCTGTCCACACACGCACACACATATACTCTTTCTCACTCATAAGCCATAAATAAGCCATAAATCTACAGAACAGAAAACAAACAATAACAAAAAATGTGAACGTCTGGCTACAGTCTCATCTCCAAAGACTGACGGAACATTTAGACACAGTTTAGCAGCTCTCTCTGTCTCCCTCTTTAATGTCCTTCTCTCTGGAGAGGCGTGTGTGAATGTTAAAAAATGCCTCTGGTTTCTTGAAGCTCTTAATGAGCCCCTTTGGGAATTTTAATACCTTCAAGAAGAGCTTCTCTTCGGTCAAGATGCGCTTTGTCAAACCGATCAGCAGATGATGCCTCGCCTCTGAAAAGTGCTCTTTCAGAACAATGCTCAGGACCAACTTTCGCAAAACAATTAATTAGATAAACGAGCTTCATTAAGTGATCAACCTATTAGTCCGGTGGTTTCAATCCTTGTTCTGGGATTGCCCCCTGCTTCGCACAATTCAGTGCTTTCGCCGCTCTAACACACCCACAATTCACAAAGGCCTTGTTAATGAGCTGATTAGTTGGAGCAGGTGTGTTAGAGCAGGGGAAAAAAACACCACAGCATGCAGATCAGGGATACTCCAGGAGCTGGATGGGGAGCCGCTGTGTTAGAAGTTTGTTTGGACGAAAGATAAATGATTTACTCATTTTGTACTTTTAACTTTTGTTAAAAGTTTTTTTACTTTTGTACCCAGGCCCAGTAGAACACACTTTGTCATGATGAACAGTTCACATTCCATTCCATTCATTTGGCATATGCTTTTATCCTGTGCAACTTGCAAAATGAGGACACATTGAAGTTTCAGCACAGTCTAAGAGCCAGAGGAGAGTGCTAGATCTTTATGTAGGAGTACTGAAGGAGAGGAGATGCCCTCTGAACAGATGGGTCTTTCAGGAGGTTTTTGAAGCTTGAGAGGGATTCTGCTGCTCTTGTCAGATCAGGCAGCTCATAACCCCAGAAGGGAACCACAAAAGAGAGGAGTCTAGATCAGGTTTACCTTGTGTGTAGGGATGGCAGAGCAATGCTCCGTTTCTTGGAGAACTGGAGGGTGTGAGTTGGAACATAATGATGAGAAGGTGGTTGGGTGATGACCCAGATGTCACTCTGTAGGCAAGAGTTAGTGACTTGAACTGGATCCATTGGTAGTCAGTGTATGTAAATCAGTAGTGGGGTAACATGATAATTGACTTACACTGGCTACTTATGGCTGCCGAGATTAAGTTCAAGTAGCTCTTGTTTAACACTTATGGAGTTTTCATTTTATGAGGACTGTTAATAAATATGTTTTGGACGTAAGACGTCCTCTACAACCCTGCCCTGTATTGCCCTTGTCTTTGCCTGTTTCTCTTCTTGTTTTAATTCTCACCTCCTGTCCTTGTCCACGTGCTTATGTTTTTCTTTTGGTGTCCCTGTTCCCCTTTTCTCTGACCTTCTGTCATGCATCATCTGTGTCTTGTCAGTAACCCCCCTGATTGTTCTCAGGTGTTCCTTGTCTCTGTATGTAAACCCTTTGCCTGTCTTACCAATTATCAACTTTGTGGACACTGTTTAGGGAAGGTCCTTTTCTATTCCAGCATGTCTGTGCCCCAGTGCACAAAGCAAGCTCCATAAAGACACGGTCGGATGAGTTCAGTGTGAAAGAACTTGACTGGCCGCACAGAACCTCAACCCTGACCTCAACCCCAGCCAACACCTTTGGGATGAACTGGAATGGAGATTGTGAGCCAGGCCTTCTCATCCAATATCAGTGCCTGACCTCAGAAAAGTTCTACAGAACAAATGGGGGCAAATTCACACTGAAACTCCACAATCTTGCTGAAAGACTTCTATATTTTAGTCTATGTATTTGAATGCAATGTTATTAAACTCCCTGTTGGTGTCAGGTGTCTCAATACTTTCATCCATATAGTGATTTTTTCTCATCTTCTGTGAAGTAGCTTTGTATATACCACATAAAACCCACTGACACAACCTGCTAACCACCAGCTGCCAAATAGGTTCATGTTAAGCCCATCTAACTTTCATTGAGCAAAATTTCATCATTTGGTCTAATGTTTTGTATGCATTTCACCTTCCTCAAACATGCACATGTACTTTGTGACAAAACTGAGGGTTATAGATTCAGTGACTGGGTTTAAATAGGTCAGAAAAGGACAAAAAATTTACAAGAATATTTTGTACATTCATTGTATAAAATATTCTTGTTTGTTAATACTAATACAGTAAAACCCCAGTTTTACGCGAATCCAGTCACACGCGTTTTTTTCGAGAACGAAACTGATCGTTTTACGCGGAAATATTCAAAACAACGCGGAACCTGCAAATATTCTCTGCTTTATTTTGCTTTTTTCGTGGCTATATGTTTTTTTAAATAAAATTTAGTACTTCTGGCTCCCCATGCATGGACTTTAAACCTCTCTCGCTCTGTCTTACTCTCTCTCTCTGTCGTTCTCTCTTACTCACTCTGTATGTATCTCTCTCGCGCGTGCGCGCGATCTCTCTCCGTCTCTCTCTCTCTCTCTCTCTCTCTCTCTCTGTCTGTCTCGCGTGCGCGCAATCTCTCTCTGTCTGTCTCTGTCTGTCTGTCTCTCCCTTGCGCGCGCGCGATCTCTCAGTGTCTCTCTCTCTCTTTCTCTCTCGCGTGCGCGCGTTCTCTCTGTCTGTCTCTGTCTCTCTCTTTTTCTCTCTTACTCTCTCTCGCTCTCTCTGTCTCTCTCTCTCGTACTCCCTTTTATTCTCTTTCTCTCGCTCTCTCTGTGTCTCTCTCTCGTTCGTGACTATTCCGTATGTAAACCTCGGGTTTATGTTACATTTTCTTTAAGGGTACTGTATTAAACTGGGTTTTAATTAAATTAAAGTGTTCTGGGAGCACATTTGGGGGCATATTTAGAGTTTACATTATTAAAATAAAGAACAAAACAGAGATGTATTATTGTTTGTCGTATTTTAAGTAAATTAAAGAACCTGTTTTTAAAACCCTGCTAGACAAGTATATCATTACCTGTTATTCTTTGATCTCACAAAGTGAGTCAACACAGTGAGTCAGAGGTCATTTCTTGATTAAATCGTGGGCAGTTGATAATTAGGGGAGGCTGTCGCATGCAGAATTCTGAAGCTTCGTTGTTATTAGCTGCAACTGTTGCAGGTTTGCTCATTTTTAAAGGAACTGTAAAGGGAAATGTATTGTTCATTATACTCCATTCTGCTGAGAGAGAGAGAGAGAGAGAGAGAAAGAGAGACATAAGAAACCTTACCAAATTCATTCTAAAGCTCTAAAGCTTTTGGTCTCACATTTCATAGTCTGAGTGATTGTGTTTGTGTACGAGTGTGTGTGTGTGTGTGTGTGTGTGTGTGTGTGTGTGTGTGTGTGTGTGTGTGTGCGTGTGCGCGCTCATGTTCCGTGGAGGTAATCATGACATTCATGATGTGTGACATTTGGAGTATTTTCATTTACTGGCATTTCCTGTGACATTTCTGCTGCAGCCGTGTGCGGGGCCTGGTACTCCGTGTGTGTTGGGGAGGGGCTATTGCCTGAGGTATAACTGACCTCAGTGCTCCAGGTCAAAGAGTCTATTCAAAACAGCCTAACAAACTTCAGCTGACATGCTGATAGATACGGGACGTTCTGCTGCAGCAGATTTTTGCAAAAGGCACATCAGTTTTAAACTAAAGTAAGACATCAATAACTTCAGTATGGGTCCAGGCAACTCTACCCACTTCTGTTCACTGGCCTAACGATTGTGAAAAAAAATAAAAGACAGCTATGTTGACATCTTAGAGTTATGAAACCAAACCTGCATGTGATTTATGGGGAAGTGGAATGTGAACCCTGTCATTTTTGCTGATGCTGAAGAATTCTATTCCTCATTTTCTTCAGCAATTTCTCAATGGCGTCATGTGATCTGAGTTCTCCAGTCAGGTTCATCTGTTTCAAGGAACATGCGTCTACTTTGAGGGTCTAAAGGTCCTCATTTGTGAGGTTAACATGGCTATGGTAGCCACACTTCTTGCAGTACTGGGTTTTACCCTCATGGGTTTTGAAGGAGCCCATGGTGGGACCCAGCCTGGATCCTGCAGGCTTGTGTGTGACCCTTTCCAGTCCCAGAGCAGTACACATGACATGGGTGCCAATGGCCTGGTCATCCCCCTCAGCTCCTCTGGAGGGGGTTCTCCAGGTCCGGCAGGGCCTCCTGGAAAAGCAGGTCCTCCCGGCCTCCCTGGCCCGAAAGGAGAAGGCTCCATAACACAAGGTGCAGTCGCCTTCTATGCAGCCCTGAAGCAGGAATTTGGCAACAACGAAGTGCTGAAGTTCAGTGACGTGGTAACAAACCTGGGCAGCCGGTATAACCCCTCGACTGGCATTTTCACTTGCCAATCAGCCGGAGTGTACCACTTCAGCTACAACATTGTGAAGACTGGACTCAGCCTAAGGGCTGACCTGGTGCTCAATGACAAGGTAAGTTAAAGAAGTGTCACAGTTTCCTAAAGAATACATTCATGCAGGAAAAGACTCGAGACAAAAGCAAGCACATTACCTTTCAGAAAGATGTTACAGGCTAGGCATGAAATTAGATATTATTTCTCATTATTAGCTCTTTGAAACAAACTGACATTCTGCGAAAAAACAATCTTTGCCAAACAGTCAGTGAATAAATTATTTAAAGCCTTTTATTTAACATGTAGCTCATTTTGTGTGCTTTAAATAACAACATGAAGCACGCGGTCATTTTTTTTTCCTGAATTTTCTTTTTGTTGAAGCCACAATATAAATAACTTTAGCATTTTAAGATGCCTATTTTTTGCTTTTAGCGAACATGAATAAAATAAATTCCATGAACTCTTAAGCGCAATTAGTGTTGCAAAATTATAATATGGAATTAGGGTGCAGGTGTAATAACATCTTTACAAGTCTAGAGGTATAACTGTCAATTTGTAGTTTAAAAGTAGTTTAAGCTGAATCACACAGTGGCAGCCACTTGATTTATTTCCTACTCAGTTACATTCAGCATTAATAATGAACGTTTTCCTTTTTTTAACTTTAGACAAATAAATGTATGAATATTCCTGGAAGCACGCTAATAAAATATAACAAAATAAAAGAAAAGCTAATTTCTGCTACTAAACAAACGTGTTGTTCATTGCATATTTTCCATTTGCATAGTGAATGGCATTTGTGTGTGTGTGTATTGTAGGTCGTGGCCAGTGCAGTGGCAGTAGATGCACTCCACACTGACACAGCCAGTAACAGTGCAGTGCTGCAGCTGAGGGCTGGGGACCGGGTGTTTGTGCGCCTCAACAACAGCGACAGCACTCTAAAAGACACACATAACCTCTTCAGCACCTTCTCCGGCCACCTGCTGTACGAGCTCTGAGAAACCCAGCCACAGGACACCAGCTGTCTATAGTATAGACCAGCCCAAAAGTCTCCTGACAACTTGACCTCACACAGTTGTATCGATGAATCATGAGGCCATTCCTTATCCGTAGTGAAATGTCTTTGCTTTTGTCTGAGAAACCTTCTGTTGCTGCTTTGTATTCAGAGTGTGAGTTTGCCATTGAATAAAAGGAAATCCCTGACTAAGGCTTTTTGTTGCCACGGTAGAATCAGTTCTTCAATTTAGCCGCAAGGCCGAGACCTCGGCAACACTTTTCATAGGGCACTGGAAGAGATACAGATCACAACCCAACTCTCTCTCTTTCTCTCTCTCTCTCTCTCTCTCTCTCTCTCTCCTCTAGTCACACGAACAAACAGTTGCTGAAGTGTTACTAATGCTTTAAAGCCTGATTCATTGATCAAAGCATCCCGACTACATTTTTTACAGGAGGCAAGTAAAAGCACCAGGTCTTGGGCACAAGCCCATAGGGAAAAACGGCCATTAAAGGATTTATGTATGACTAAAATGAGACCAAATCAACAAATGCGTTTCTCCATATTGCTTTTAGTGAATTAGACTCATTAAAATACAATAATGCAGATACCTCCACCCACTTAACAGTGTCTTTTTGAAATGTTGGCGTGACCATTTTGTTTTTTAAACAACACTACAGGATAGACTGTAGACCATACCATTTTTAGATCTGGAATGAAGAACATTAAAAAGTCCTAGAATAAGACATACACTCTGCTAGATCCCTACTAAATATGTACATGGCTCCTCCCCTGATTGGCAACAGCTGGAACTGATTTAGAAGGAGCCAGGACACTTTAAATATGGAAATAGTCAAAGCTACAGCAGGGAGAGAGGACCTTGCCTGGAGAGCCTTGTTTCAGGCTAGCCAGAGAAGGCTATTCATGTGTCAAATGCTTTGCATCCGAAAGCTGGTTTCTGTGTGTGTTCTCTTGGGTCCTCTTTAGCTTCAAAGCCACTGTGGCCCTAGGCTGCCTCAACTCTCAGAACTAAGGTACTAATCTCTCACTGGGGTTGTTCCTCTCTTCCATAGCGAGGTGGTACCCTCAAGAGTGTCTTCAGTACCTTTATTTAGGTTACATAACTGTACCATATTCTGTTGAGCATTTCGTTTTTTAAGTTGCAGTGACTCCATAGTCACTGGCCTGTCTTTAAAACATTATGTTGGGAAATATGCCCCTTTGCTTTGGGTAATCAATACCACAACTGGACCTCAAGCCATAGTTGTTTGTACCTTGGTTTGTGTCAGTTGCTCTAAATAAAGTGTCACTACAAAAATGATTAAAACATCATTTCATCTTTACCAGAACTGACTGCAGTATCTTACCAGTTTTTGAAGATCATACACCAACACAAACTCACGACGCTATTCATCGTTAATGCCAACCAATAGCAAAAACATGCGACAATAACATCATCTCATTCGACGTCTAATCAAATGTCTTTTCTTCTTATGAATACAAACGTGGTGTCAACTGAGGCTCAGAAATTACACTTTTGACAGAATTTCTTGGCTTTCTTTTGATGAACTATGAGTGAGAAATTATTCATATAAAATTTCAACATGCTTTTGTTATCCGCAGCTTCTAAGGTTAACTGTGGTTAAAAATGTCTATACTCTTCTTTAAGGTCTTAATGAGCTCCTCTGGGATTCTGGGTTTCGTGCCCAAAAATAGGGCTCTACCCTGCTAATGTAAAGGCTTACTCCTGAAATATATTCCCCACTGAGTCCTGGGCGGTGTTATCTTGCATTCCATGTTGAATATAAATGTATCACATTAAAGCAATGACTTGGCTCCTACTCTTGATAACCGATGGAAGGTCTCCGCGCAGCCCCTTAGCGTCGCCAGGTCAACAACGGGCAGGAGTGTATTCACTAATGACAAAAGTCATCTTCAGCCTGCATTGTTTCAAACTGTCACCTCCTACAGTCAGCTGACATTTTATTGTGCAACAGCTTCAACAGAAGGAGATAAATACTGCCCAACTGTCTTTTCTGCACAAACTGTCCTCTGGCATTAAAACAGAACAGAAAACTTTCCTCTATTATTTGTGACATAGTGAACAACTACACTTTGACTGCTATGAATGTTTTACAGATTGCAAAGGAAAATGTAACATATTTGCACAATATTTCTGAAGACGGTGTAATGTGCTTCTTTAGTACCTCACCAACATTTCATACATAAAAAAATATGCATTTAAATACATCTACTATTTACAGAAATAAGGCTTGACTTTATTTTGTAATAGTACTGTATTTTTGTATTGTATTGCAAAAACATTGCAAGCATTCGACATAAAAAACAGGCAAATAAAGCGGTGAAAAAAGCAAGAGTTAACAAAGAATTTTGGAAGCTTTGGTGTGACGACTCGATGCCTGTAGTCATGTTACAAGCACAAATCTCTCATGGTTCACCAAAATGCACTTATTATAGACCCACAGGTTCCAGTTAAATTGCACGGTCTGTCACTCAGTTAAAGAACAACTCCCACATTCTGAGAAAAAAACCCCACAATATTAAACATTTGGGTCGGTTCCTTGATGATTAAATAATAGGGATGGGTATAAAGAATTACTACTACAGTGATACCAGTTCCTGATTGACCAATACCAAAATATTGTTAAGCTCCTGGATAATGCATTCTAACAGAGCTGGCATTTTCAAATGGTTGATACTAGATTAGACCAGTGGGACAGGCATGAGTGGCACAGCCCCAACATACTTTTGTGCCAAATTATAGAGAGTAGTATCAAAAAGAGTATCAATAAGTATTGGTATTGATAAGCAAGCGGTATCAATATTAGCTTCAGCAAAATCCTAACGATACACATCCCTATCAATGTAGACACCAGGAAGACACAAAAACATGCTCAATGTATTAAAAAAAAAAAAAAAAAAAGGTAAACATCTGTATGTCTTAGCAGTAGAAATCCAGTACTAGGAAAGGAAACCAGTGTTTTAAAGGCCAGTTAGCATAAGCTTGGCCTGAAAACATCCTTTAAAGATGCTCAGTGCTCTGAAGTAGAATTTACATTATCACAGAAAAGCGGTTTTGCACATATCTTGGGCATTCATTTCAATGGTGCTGTTTTTTTTCCACACTCTGTCTTTGAGATATATAGCTCATAAACCACAGTGTACGGTGGAAAAGTTTCAAGTTTATCGCTTTCTTGAACAAGTTGGTGTTTTGAGTTCCTTTAATGTGTGGCTTGGAATGGTTCAATTTTGGCATCATACAGGGCAGAACATCTTTCCACAATAATGTGAACACTGCTTAATGGGGTTGTAACGGTACACAGAGGTCATGGTTCGGTTCATCACGGTTCAGTACGACTTCAGTTCAACGGTTAAAAAAAAACCTCCAAATACATAAGGTTCAGTTTCCTAATAGAACAAGACAAAATAATTAAATAAAAAATTATAAAAAAAATGCATAATGAGGAGTGTTTCTGCAAACAAACATTCAAATCTGAGGTCTAATCTGCCCAAAACAAAAACACAAACAAACAAACAACAAAAAATATCCTTTTGAATAGAGAGGGACAGCAGGTACAGTCCTGTTACATCCCTACTGCTTATGGCTTTGTTAGGGCCATGCTCTCCTCTTGGTTTTTGTATTGTCAAACAAGTCATTTTAATTCATGAGCGAAATTCATGAGCGAAATTCATGAGAGAAATATGCACATTGTACAGCCTAAAAAATGTCTTTACTTTGATCGTGAAAGGACCACACACACAAAGTCACCAAAGACACATCATGCACTCCTACTATAACTGTTCATTACCGTTGTTAGTGTGTTAATTATTTATAAATCAAAAGAAAAACGCTAATTTCGTGTCTAGGGCTTCCACAATTCTTCAAGCCGGTGCACATGAAGTCACTAGTGGTGCACTTTGTGTTCAACTCACTCAAAATAGAGCAAAAGAGATTACTGAGTCACACACTGGCGCTCAGGATTTGATGCCTCGTCCAGGAAGGACCACCCCTGCTTGCCATACTAAGAAAGTATGCTGAAATACTGTAATACTAATCAACACTCCACTCTACTACTGTGTCTATAATTATCTGCGTACGAATGCAAAATATTTACAAAATTAAAAACAAATCTATTATTATCATCATGCCCGATTTAGTTCTGTCATTACTGTCATTACCATGTTAAATTAACCTGTCTTTTGCTTACCAATCCTTGTGTAATGGCTTGAACATATTTTAGTGTTGGTATAGACCACAGTGTATAAACTATTGACTTTTATGTGCTTTGAAATTGCAAGTGCTGTTCAAAAACTCATCTACAAAATAAAACTGGCATAACACATTTTAATATGAATGCAGCAGCTCTTCTTGAGTCCTCTGAGCATGGTTAGAAGCTCCTGGCAGTAATATGCTGTAGAGGCTGTAGAGCGCTGGTAAAAGGTTCCAGTGACTGCTGATTGCAACATCCAGTGTTTCTTCTTCTCTCCTTACGCTCTACTTTTTCTCAGAAAGGACAGGTCAGATTTTCCGAATACCCAAGCTGATGTCATGTCATTTCTCACGCTGTTTCATTGTTTTCCTAAAACTCGCCTGTCTCACTGTTCACCTCTCTCCGCTTTGCTCATGCACACATCGGCAAGCGTTCTGAATTTGGGTCCGAGGGAATCGAGGAAGTCCAGCGAGTCCTGGTCACCGAGAGCACTGCAGCACCCTACAGACCCTGCAGGAGAACCCATGCCCTCATACCCATAAGCCTTCAGCAGATCCGGCGCAAACCGCCCATCTTCATCCTCGCCAAAATAAACCAGTTTCTGCCACACAGAAGAAAGTAAAGGGTCAGAAGTCAAAGGAGCTGATCATTCATTTAGGAAAGAGATAGCTTTGTGGTAAGGAATTTCAGAAATGTGCTAAAAGCTATGAAAGATAAGGAGGAGTGTGAGGGGAACCGGTGAGCCAAGGCAACAAGATTCCAAGAGAAGGGCTCATAGAAGCAAGTGTCAGGCGTTCTATGCAAAGGAACATATGTGGAAACAAAGCAACAAAACAGTCTCTTTAGAATTAGTTGTTTTGTATTGTCATGTGTACGCATGTTCGTTTTATCATAGATTTAGGCTATAGAAATTTCATAGTGATGCAATAAGAACTGTTTCTGTCCAGGCTGCTTTTAGAACAAGAATCAAAACCGGGCTAATTTCTATTATTCTTAAAGGTAAAACTTACATCTGCAGGCTTTAAGGTCGAATAAATGGTCATGTGTAAATATAAACTACGACTGTTTTGGGCAAATAAATGATAAAAATACAAGACATGGCCCCTTTAACTTTCTTAGCGTGACTCCAGGGTGCAGTCCCCACCAGCTGAAAAGCGGGAAATAGGAGAGACAGGATTGAAAAATTTAGATCTATAAGTGGGCACGTGTGCCACAAAGTCAGCAGCTCCACTTACACTGTCCAGGTACAACTGATTGGTCCTCCATGTGTCCAGCATGGACATGTCAGAGTATTTGCTGGACAAGGTGTTGCCATAAAAGCCTCCACCTTGCTGTTCAAACATGCTCATGTTGGTTGTATAGCCTTGCAAGCCACTCTGGTACATGCTCCCTCTCTGGAGGGTGTTCTGCCCATAGAGCCCTGCAGCCGATCCAAGCATCATCTGCTGGTCTAGGGCGGCACCACCTTTAGAGACTTCTATTGTATCTCCCCCGCTGCCAGGCACCACTAGCAGTGTGTCTTTCTGTTGGAAGATATATGACCATTATTTTCATGTTATTCAGTGACATTTATAGCAGAGGTTTGTTGCGGCTGCAGCTAAAAGCAGACATTGGGAATAACATGAACTATTGTGAACCTCTTTCATTACTATTTTAACAAAGAGCTATATCAGAGTAGCAATACATGGTTGTTTGTTTGTCTTCCATAGCATATCACAATGCAAATTCTTCATTCTGTAGCCTGTAATTCGTCAGGCTTAAAAGGTGCACATACAGCTTTAGCTATATGATGCTTGTAGTCAACCTATTTTAGTTGTTGTAGTGTATAGCAGTTGAGTTTTGTACCTCTTGCATATGTTATTTGTGCTATTATGTTTTTATATTTTCACTTTTCTATTGATTCTGTTTGATAACAATGTTATGCAAAAAAACAAGCGTGAATTGGTTAACTCTTAGCACTTGCTTAGCTGCCATAAAGGAAAAGTTTACAACAGTAAACACTTCAGCCCAGATTTTAAATACTGATGATATTTATTCCCTGCAGAAATCTTTCATTTGCACCAGGCACATTTATGAGGTTAAAGCCCCAACTGCTTACGTTACCCAAATGTTAATGTGTTAGGGTAATTTGAACTGAAAGAAAACCTCTGACACAGCTTCTCATACAGCTGGGACTTTTGTATAATTAAACTGGGATTGCAAGTCTCTGGCCAAGACCGCTTATAGCCTATAAACATTCTCCTCTTAACTTACCCTTAAGTCACACACTAGAGAATAACTTCTCCAGTAAGGCTGAAATCTTTCTAAATGAGGCGAACACATTTTATGTTTCAGAGTAAGATTAAGTCATTATGTTCCCACACACACACATTAAGCCAGCGCTGCCCCCATTTTAACAAGCAAAGTGGGTAGAATAAGAAGGGTTGAGTAAAAATAAAATCCCATGCTTCCTGACCGAGCTTCTGATCGAAGCTTTTGTCCTAACTGTCTTCGTTCTGTCTAACTGCGCTAGTGCTGACTGTATGTGTTTGTTTAGGTGTGTTGGAAGCTGTAAGAAAAAAAAAGCCATGGGGTCACTGAAGACTTGGTTGCTGAAAGCAATCCTTGCTAAGAGGCTGTATTTGGGCCAAGCACAGGCATGCTAAGCAGAATGTTCAGTACATTTTAAGCAAAAGGGTGAGGTTTAAAAACAAGTTCTTACCACTTCCTCCCCTGGAGCTTCAGTGTTAGATTTGAGCAGCATTCCCCCAGTTCCATCGTAATCATCAGCCATGTGTACTTTATCTCCCTTTGTGCTGCATACCAAGACAAAAAGAAGACCTGCCACAGGGGGAAAGAACATCACCCCAGAAAAAAATTAGTGCAGTTTTTAATGAGTCAGCGCATGCATATCTCTGCTGTCACTGACAGTGTTTTCATATTAATATTGATTTACTTTTTTAGGTAAACCGAGGGTCTGTCAGTGTCAGTTATATTACTAATCTGCCACGTAGTTTTTATTCTTTAATAGCAAACCAGACAGAACACCAAAAATGTTGCTGGAAAAAAAGCCTCCTGAAGCCTTATATATGCGTCTTTTTGTTAAAAAAGAAGAGCTTTAATAAGGCTTTAGTAAGCTTCAGAGTAAATCAAAATGGACACTGTAAGACTAGTTAAGGGACCTATGCATTCACTAAAAAGATACACATCAAAGATGTTTATATTACATTGATAACAAAAACAATCATGTGCAAAGTTCCAAGTATGAAATAGAACCTGTTATGCCTAGTATCTATACAAGCATTACACTCACCCTTTTGTCCACTTGTCCTTTTTCAGCAATTAATTGTTTTGAATGGGAAGATTATTCCAACAAGGCATATAAAATTAATTTAGTAGGAGGCCCATTTACATAAAGCTGTGCAATTCCTGTAAATCATACAGAGCCACGGGTAGCTCTGAACTGAGTATGGTAACACTAAACTAACTTATCATCAGTACAGTGGAGTGTTTGGAGAGATAAGTGTTTCAGTATTTGGCCAGTAGAGGGAACTCACAGAGCAGGAGGAGCAGCAGCAGACCCAGCAGCATGGCCAGCACAGCCCACACTCCCAGCTTGGAAGAAAGACTCTGAGCAGCACACTCTCCCTCCTTTACACACTCGCATACTCGGATATACACAATCTGTTCTTCCCCTACACCTTGAAGGTCCTTCACCAGCAGAGGGACTTGGTACACACCATTGGGCAAGTCCTGAGCCTGCTCTATGGTCACTGAGGTACCTGAAAAAGAAAGAGGAAAAACATACTTAATATTACGATTGGACATTTGGCTTTCTTTCACTGTGCACCATGTCAATTAAGTGACAAATATAGACTGTCACTATTGGATGAAAACGTTTTTCCCCGAATCTTATGGGATTGGTGAACACTTGATATCACACCGACATACCTGGAACGGAATCCTTTAGCTTCCATTTCCCAGCACTATCTGTGCCCAATGCAAAGGTGAAAGGACCAGAGTATGGAGACTGATCATTGTCCACAGCCTCAACCAAAGTGGAGCCCCATTTACCATCCTTTGAGCATAAAACCCGATTCGGCTCTGGGATCACCGGGTTATTATCGTTCACATCCTCAATCATGATCACCACCGTACCTGTACCGGTCTTCTTACCTAAGAACAGGAAATCATTTACATTGTCATTTACTCTATAACTTGAGGTATTAACTTATTCAGTATTAATGTGATAAAATCATTCTTAAGGGTCTCCTACTGCCAAGACAAAAGTACTTTATTTGTTTAAAGTCAAATACAATGCCACAGAGCAAAAATTCATTTATCTAAATTAACTACAGACTGAACCTGCTTGTTTTCAAATGATAGTAAATTATTACTGTTATATAGACAAATGAACATCAATCAAAATTGGGTTCAAGACACTTCCATTTCTTCTCTAATTGGATAAACAGCCAAAGAACAAAAGAAGAATGCCATTCGACAACTTTCTCCTCAAGAATGCCATTCGACAACTTTCTATGACATTAAGTTTCAGCCAGAAAAAAACAGAGACATTGCAACAACTAGAGAACTTCAGAACATTCTGACCTGCAATCAACCACACCCTTATTTTCACTTGTGTTACAACATATTAGGAACGCTATGACAAAGTGGTAATTTTGTGCCATGTGCCCTTAATGGTGTGCATATGTTGGTATTCTTAATGGAATTGTGCAGCACTAGAGTCAGTAAAATACAGTAAACCCTCGTTATTTGCGGGGGTTACGTTACACGAGCACCTGCATATAATGAAAAACGTTGTTGTGTTTTGGTCAAAGAAATGCCTTAAAATGTCTATTTTAATAAACTTTAAATATGCCCCCAAATGTGCTCCCAGAACACTTTAATTTCATTAAAACTCAGTTTAATACATTACCCTTAAAGTAAATGTAAAGGTAAACCCGAGGTTTAAATACAGCAAAGTCACGAACGAGAGCGAGACACAGAGAGAGCGAGAGAGAGAAAGAGAGTAAAAGGGAGTAACAGAGAGAGACAGAGAGAGGGAGAGAGAGAGAAAGAGAGAGAGACAGACAAAGAGAACGTGCGCATGCGAGAGAGAGAAAGAGAGAGAGAGAGAGACAGAGAGAAAGAGAGAGAGACAGAAAGAGAGAAAAAGAGACAGAGAGATCGCGCGTGCGTGAGAGAGAGAGACAGAGAGATTGTGCGCGCGAGAGAGACAGTGAGACAGAGACAGAGAGAACGCGCGCGCAAGAGAGAGAAACAGTGAGAGACAGAGAGAGATTGCGCGTGTGCGAGAGACAGAGAGAGACAGAGAGAGATCGCACGCGAGCGCGAGAGAGAGAGAGACAGAGACAGAGAGACAGAGAGAGAGAGAGAGAGAGGGAGTAAGAGAGAACGACAGAGAGAGAGAGTAAGACAGAGCGAGAGAGTCCATGCACGGGTGCCAGAAGTACTAAAATGAGTTTAAAAAAAAACATATTGCCACGAAAAAAGCAAAAAAAAAAAGCAGAGAATATTTGCAGGTTCCACATTGTTTTGAATATTTCCGCGTAAAACGATCAGTTTCGTTCTGGAAAAAAAAACGCGTGTGACTGGATCCGCGAGTCCCGAGCCTCGTAAAATTGGGGGTTTACTGTAATACATTTATATTACATTTTATTGCATAGCACACCCTCCATTTTTACTAACAACTTCTATTTAATGGTCTGGCTCTGCCTAAATTGCTGTGCTTCAACAGAGTAATAGATCAAATTATTGTGGGAAGACTGAGGCAAAAAATGTATTTGTGCTGGGCTTGCACTTGGCAAACACCTTCTCTCTGCTGTCTGAAATGATCCATTTTCATCTTTAGTCTCTGTGCATGTTTGAAACAGGTCTGGCTGAATATATACTACATTATCACCAGACCTCCTATTTAAGATGCACTTCATTCAACCCATTTGCACATAATGTGGATGGATGTGTCCATATGCAAATTGCTTGTGCCCTGTTATGGTTCTCTGTATTTTTGTAAATAGGGCATTATCTAAATATCTAAATAGCAAGATCTAAATATCTTCAATGAGACAAATACTTCAGTTTGCAATGTAATATTTATATACATACTCTCATCCACAGCTTTCAAAGTGATGTTATATGTGTTCATTTTAACAAGAGGTGACTCTCTGTCGATGGTGTTTGCTGTCTTCAGATCTCCAGTGGTCTCCATTACATTGATCCAAGAACCCGGGTCATTCAGCTTGTAGTATCTGACAGTGGAAAATAGTCATATGTTACTGTATAGTTGATATCTTCTACCCCAAAGACGTTTTTCAGGTGGCAAAAAATGCAAAATTATCAAATATAATATAAATTTAGTGTGTTCTTCCAATGAGTACTTTTGACAAAGGGGGTTTTAGGCTGGATCACAAGTGGACTCTACATCAAATTGCAAAATATGGGCCCTTTAAAAACTGATTGTTAAATATTATTTTAAACTTAGATTTAAATAAAATATCATTCCAGGCTACAAATCTGACCATGTACTACTTAAAGACTACAGACACCATCTGGCCACTACAGCTCTTACTTTATGCCTTTGCTGCTCTTAGTCTCTGGATCAGTGGCTGTATAGGTTCCGATGAGCGTTCCATTGGGTACATTTTCCTTGACTTTGAGCATCAGTATAGGTACAGAGAACTCTGGTCCCTCATCCACATCTCCCACAGCGAGCTCTACTGGAGCCCTCATCCAGGAGGACTTGGTGCGCACCAGAGGAACCTCGTTACGAGCCATCACCTCCAGCTTCACCACATCCTGTTTCTCACGATCCAGAGGCTGAAAAAGAGAAGAGGTAGATTAAGAGATAAATGTTTGGTAATTCAAGTTGAAAAAGGAAATACATAACAAGAAAAATCCTTTCACTTTGGCATATATGAGAGTGGAATTTCCCTTGGGAGTCAGACAGTACAACTGTAACCGAAAGTCTAGAGCAGGGCTATTCAACTTCAGTAGCAAGTGGGCCGGATATGAAAGTCACAGGTGATTCAGGGGCCACAGAATTTCGTTCCCAGGGCCCGTTTATCCGGGGGGATAATGTGATTCCGCAACGGCCCGAATCTACCATCAGCCCGGTGGCCAGTCCAGCACTGTGTCAGTGCTGCTTTAACTGTCAAATATAGCCGCTTTAACGGCGTCCAGTTCTAAACGAGAACTTTGAATGTTAAAGTCGTTAGAGTAGATACATCACTGAACTCTGCCCATTTTCTGACAAATTCCGCCTCTTTCGGCTGCGATTGGCAAATAATTTGGCAACTTCTGTGCTTAGATTGGTTAATTTTATACAACACAGCAGATAATCAGTCTTGGCAAAAATTGCAGGGGACTACCAGGCAATCATGATCCAAAACCCATAACTTTATTAAATCACAAGAATTACACACTGATTTACTGGCAGTCTTGTGGGGGTGGTGGCCTAGTGGTAGGATACTTGCCTCTGGTGCAAGAGGTCATGGGTTCGTATCCTACCTTCAGCACGCCACCACTGGGTCCCTGAGCAAGACCCTTAACCCAAAGTTGCTCCAGGGAGACTGTCCCCTGTAGTTAAGGAATGGAAGTCACTTTGGATAAAAGCGTCTCATAAATGCCATAAACGTAAATGTTGTGGGCCATTAAAAACGTCAAAAGGGCCGGATCCGGCCCATGGGCCGCTAGTTGAATAGGCCTGGTCTAGAGTCTATACATGGGGTTTTTATAAAGGATGTTGCTCTTTATTTTATATTGTTATTTTTATAGTACCTAAATATATATCTAAATATATGCCTATAAGGGGGGTAAATAAGTCAACTGGTAGCAAAATTCAGTTTCAAGTATACTCATAGCAACCAATTACAAAAAAGTTATACATTTTAAACAGTGACCTCTCTCTCAATTTCTCTGTCTCTTTCTCTGATTTTCTACCACAATACTTCCTGATACTACATGAACTTCAAATCATTCAAAACAAATGTTTTTTTTTTAACTATGACATAGAGGGGATTTCTTCAACAGTAAGACACAGACATTGAGGAACTACCTGTGTTACCTTGTTAGTCTTTGATCAGGGTGTGTCTGCAGTCATAGTATCAAACACGCCATACAGGCCAACACTCTCACACCCCACTCATAAATACTAGGCCAGCACTGTAACACCTCTATAAATAATATACACAGAGACACAATACCATTGCAGTTTCAGGACAACGCCCCTGTTCGTTAAACAACCATTAATATACAAAACTGTTCAAAAGTTCAGAAACTAGACTACTTATGTTATTCATAACTTAAAACCAATTTTGTTGCAGTGAATCTACAAATTCACATGTTGGTACCACTCCATAAAAAGTTTAAAAAACTAAGAATAATTGATTCACAGACTGAATAGGAAAGAATTAAATGAATAAAAATTCTGAGCTGACCGTAATAGGCTGAGAACAAATGCTTTATTACCATTTGAAAGTAGGGTACTTCATTTTGTACAGTAGCTTATGTAATGTAGCAGATTCATTAGATAAACTGTTAATTGTCTGTTTATATTCTGTTTGGACAGAAAAGATTTTTTTTGGTGTATTACAGGGTAAAAATAATTTGAGCAATTAATCTGATGTGCATGTCTTTCAACCGTGGTAGGAAACCAGAGCTGCTGGTGGAAACCCACATGGAGAACATGCAAACTCCACACAGAGAAGACCCTGGCTGCCTCAGCTAGGAACCCAGGAACTTCTCACAGGAGGGCAACAGTAATGTAACACTCACTCACTTCCTAAAACCGCTTAATCCTCACTAACATTGCAGGTACCTGGAGCCTGTCCCAGGGTCAGTGGGCATGAGGCAGGGACTCACAAAACCCACAACCTTCTGATTGCAGGGACAACGCCCTAATTACTAGGCCACCAGCTGCCCAAAGCAAAGAGACTGTGTATTGGCCGGGATGTAAGGTGTTACGTTTTATTCTTTCGGGGTGGTGGTGGCCTAGTGGTAGGATACTTGCCTCTGGACCAAAAGGTCACAGGTTCGAATCCTACCTCCAGCACC